>WTSP01017980.1:63784-105218 GCA_025331215.1 Actenoides lindsayi | reverse complement strand
TCCCCATCTCCTAGCCCATCCTTCTGTCCGCAGGACCCCGGCGCAGCCTCGTTCCCCGGGACCCCCGTTCCCGGGAACTGGGGTTTCCTCCACCGCCATCCTGCGGCCGCGGACTCCCAATCCCGTTCTTGGCACTCAAGAGCAACCCGTGCTTCGGGATTCCGTCCCTGTGTCGCTGGAGGCTGGGACTGGTACCGAACCTCGGGACACCTGTCCCCATCCCTGGGACCTAAGAACGACATCAGATGCCAGAACCCCTGCCTCCATCCCCATCCCTGGGGGCTGCGGACAGCCCTGGAGCCCCGGAGTCCTCAGTCCCGATCCCTAGAGTTGATCTCAGTGCCGGAGCGCAGGACTCTCTGTCACCATCCTGGGGAGCTGTGATCAGTCTCAGAGCCCAGGACGCTGTCCTCAAGCCCTTCTGGCTGTGCCCCGGGGGTGGCTCAGCTGCTCTGCTGGAAAATGGGGAGGGGGCTGCCCAGTCTTTTCCCCCACCCCGTAGCCTGTCTCGCCCATAGCAGATATCCCCTACCATCCCAGGCCAGGCACATGTCCTGTTTCAGTTTTCCAGTCTCCCTCCCCGCCACTCCTCTGCCTTCCTACCTCTCCCAGCCCTGTCCAGCCACAGGTACAATGCTTTCACTGGGGGCATTGCTGTGGGCAGCTCTGACCCCAAGGGCATTGAAAGCACCCTCACATAGGTGGGCTTTGCACGTGGGTGACAGGGATGAGAACAGATGCCACTAGAAATCTCTTAAGCCCACAGACCTTGGCTTTTTGCAGCAGCAGCTGAAGTGTGGTGAGTCCTGTCCTAGACATCCAGCCTCACTTTGAGTGTTTCCTGGGGTGCAGAACCAGTGATCCAGGAGAAGTGGCACCTCGGTTAGCTGCCTTTATCACTGAGGACGTGCAGCAGTGAAAGGTGAGGGGCTGAGGGATGCCAGCCTACAGCCCTGCTCACCCCTCCTACCTGCAGGCTCACAGCACTTCACCAAGAGGGAACTGTTGCACTGTCACTCTTTTCAAAGGAAAGCACGGTCCCTTCGTGGCATGAATGGGGAAATCTTGTGAGACAAAGAACTGTCTAGCCCAGAGTCTCCCACTGCCTCTCAAGTGGCAGCTACCTCTGACACAGCTGACTGGCTCAGCTCCCCAGTGTGGCTTCTGTTCATCTGCACTGGGATGCTAACTATGGGAAAATGGTTGAATCCAGAGCCAACGGTTTCTCAAGGTAAGGGCTGGAGTTTGCTCTGCACCAGGTCACCATGCTGGGCTGGGCACACATCCCCAGGAGAGACTGTCACCCCAGCAGAGGTTGGGGGGGCATTTTGGCCTCTTGTCCATAGCCAAAGCTGCTCCAAATGAATGAACCCTGTGCAGTTATGGATGGGACTATGTGGGAAGGGGGCCCTCTCAGACAGCTGAATGAAAGCAGATTAAGGCAGCAAGTGTGTTTATATGAGCATGTGCTTAATCCACTAACCAGATCAATCAAAGCTGCAAGTGATGCTTGTCCCCTGGAGTGCCTTGCTATTCCTGTGCCTCTTCCTACATCGTTGCAGAAAGAGAAGCTTTGCCTGGCATATACAGCAGTTGCCCTCCTACATCTGGACCTGCTTTATCTATGCAGGCCAGCCACAACCCTAATTTCCAACCATATTAACGAGCAATACTGTAGATTGCCATGAGGGACCTGTGGCCATGCCAAGTATGGCAGGAAGGCCTCATTTCTGAGTTGGAGTACCAATATAGTTGGGATGTGAAGTCTTGCAAAGCAGGGCAATTTAGAGAGATCTCTGTGCAGTCCTGGTCACTTATCGCACTTACGCTGAACTATGCTTCACTTACACAACCTCTAAGGCTGCTACTCCAGTGAGGCAAAGCCAGCTCTTATGCTAATGTGGCTATTTGTTAGTCTAATAACTCTTACTTGGGTTTACTGTGAAGCTTAATATTGTCAACAATCCTTAATTATGGTGTGAGAGTGCTTTTACAGTGAATTATAACTGTGGAGGTTAATTTGCAGAAATGCACCTTTCCAACAGGCCTGTATCCGGGGAGTTTATAGCTGGAGAGCTTTGTCCATCATCACACCTGACCTCATGCTCACTCTGGGCTGCTTAATTCTGCGTCAGGTCTTGAATTTGACTTGGCCATATCTACCAGTTTCTTCATCGAGGGGCATGTCTGTGTTTGCAGATCACTCATGAGCCCTGCTGAACCTCCTGAGACCGTATCTCTCCACGCCCCATGCCTGCAGGTCCACGCTGCCTTACTTCCCAGGTATGCTGGGTTGCAAGAGACATTACAGAGTAGGCAGCATACAGGGCATGAGCTCCGAAAGTTTAACTATGAAGCAAAGCACTGGGTCATTTAAGCCAGTTCAGAACTAGGTTTAAGGATTTTAAGAATCCCTGTTTTGAAATACACATCAGTTGGTTGTCTCTGTCATAAATCTCCCCATTTATCCTGCTGGAGTTGGATGAATAATTGAAGAGAGGTTTGTGGCTAATTGATTTGCTGATCAGTGGAAAGAAATAATGAATAATTTATGTGATGAACATTATTCAACCATCCATAAAGCTGGTCAGTTACTGAAAATAATTAGTTGCAAACACTCAATTTTTCAGCCGATCGCTTTGTCCATTTGCAAACCCACCTCACACTTCTCGCCCTCCAGTGTGGCTCCCCATGGATTTCTCCCGGTTTCAGTGCAGAGGCTGCTCTTCAAAACAGCCTGAGCACTTCACCATGGCTCTTCTGCTCCATCCACTATTTTGTGTGCTACTGCCAGGAGCTCTTTGCTGCTTCATCCTCACATTGCCAAGCTATCTCTTCCTTGCCATGTCCTTGCAAGTA
The DNA here is from genome assembly GCA_025331215.1 of Actenoides lindsayi. Classification (NCBI taxonomy): domain Eukaryota; kingdom Metazoa; phylum Chordata; class Aves; order Coraciiformes; family Alcedinidae; genus Actenoides; species Actenoides lindsayi. The sequence continues at coordinate 102,359 of WTSP01017980.1, read as the reverse complement.
TGGGCCATCTGGGTTGCGCTGAACTTTCAAAGTAGGATTCAGCAAACATCCTCCAGCAGCTTTTCTGGTGGAAGAGGAAAATGCAAGCGCATATGTGCATGACGCCATCTGCTCCTGGCTCTTTCCAAGTGTCTGCTTTGCGATGTTGGTTTAGTCCCACAGAAGGTACCTTTGCAGCCAGCCCTCGTGGCAGAGGTGATGCCTCTTGCCTGCATGGCTGGGCAGCAAAGGGACAGAGCAGAGGGCTGGGGCAAGCACACGTGGAGGAGGAATATCCTACACCAGCTTCCAGCTGCACCAGGGCACAACCACGCTTTGATTCCATTGTTAAGCTTAAATCTTCAAGCAGGCCACATTAGCCTGTTATTTTTCCTGTATCTGTGTGAGTCGGTCCTCCCTTTGCGGGCATTCCTTACAGAACCTGGCACAATAAGTAGGCAAGACCTTCACAGCCACTTCTCCAGGGTTCAAAAAAAAAAAAAAAAAAGGAAAAAAGAGACTTTGTGGTTTCTCTAAAATTGCTGTTTATTTGCCAGTTCTTGCATGTTAAAATTTCTGAGAAAACAAACAATCTCCGGAGGCTGGTTGATGTTATTTGCCTTCTAGCAGAAATCCTATCAGATTCTCCTGTGGTTCCCATATCTGGCAGGGGCAGCTCCCCTCCCTCCTCCCTCTCCACCCCCAAGCAACACACAGACACCCTCCCCACTGCATTAACATCATCTTTCCCCTGAAGCATCTTCTCTGCTTGACTTCCTGGGCTCACAAGCAGTCGCAAATTTGCTCTCTCCATGGCTGGGGATACCAAGCAGCAGGATCCAGGAGCTGCCTGGCATGTGTGCGCTCCTATTCCAGTTGAACCTGGTGTAGTTTGGAAACTCCTACAGAAATCCTATGTTTAAGTTTGATGGAAATTAAGCTCTTGTCAGTGCATGAGCTCTCAAGTGCAGAGATCCCCCTCTCCCTCACGAGTTTGTGCTGCACCCACAAACCTCGAACAGTCTGGGGGAGTGATTTGGTGGAGAGCTCAGAGGATGCCCAGCCTTGAGAAGGGCCGGTGAGTGCCCCCGGACGTGAGCCGGTGCTGCTGCTGTCTGCGCCTGCCTGCTCTGCAGGAAGTTCACAGCCTGGGACCAGGGGGTAATTTCATTATGCAACGTTTGTAGCCAGAGTCAGGAGTTTAATTATGTCTTTCCTTTTCTTACTGGCTCTCAGCAAAACCACGTCTGCTCTGCTCTGCGTGATGCTCAGCCATGCCTGAGAGAAAAGTGAGCTCGTTACGCAGCAGGGAGTTGGGAGACGGAGGCTGCAGATCTAAGGGTTTGCAGTTGAAGTCCCTGCTTCTAGTACTTACCTCCGGCCCCTGGTCGCTGGTGCCAGGGTGTGAATATACATGTGGTCCTTGTGGCCCAGAGAGAGGACATGTGCGCAGCCCTCTGGGCTGGGACCCTGACCCCCCTGGCTCTCGGAGCACCTCCTGCACTGGGCTGCAGCGGCTGTGTCGCTGTGTGCAGCCTGTCAGGGTCAGGATGTAGCCTGGGATCGAAGTTTTTCCAGGCTTTCTCGCAGCTGGTGCCAGGGGACCAGCCAACATGCCTTCTCCTTCCTTCTCTCTCTTTGTCTCTCTCTCGGGGCTGTACTCCCCTGGGACTCTGCAGACTGCCGAGGACGGCTCACTCTGGCTGCTGGGGAGCCGGGGCTGCCAGGGCTGCTCCATCGCTTGAATTTATGGTGCTTTAATACATTCCTCCCTTCCCCTTGCAGCAGATGCTCCGTGTAAATCAGCACCGTAAATGAGCTGTGCTGTTCCACATCAGCTGGGACTTTTGGACCTGTAAGACTTTGTTGTGGCCTCCAATAAATACTGTGAGGCATTAAACCAAGCTGAGCTGCCTGCCGGCCCACCTCACAAACCCAGAAAGGCTCCCCGCAGCCTGTGCTGGGGTTGGGTGGGCCAGGATGATCCTGAGAGCACTGGAGAGATGTCTTGTGTGTGCACATCCCTTTGCCGGGGCAGGGAAAGGGGTGTGAGAGAGATATCCTGGATACCTACCCTACCTTGATGCCTTTATCTCTGCAACCAGCTTTGGAGCAGCCTGCCTGGAAGCAACGGCAGCTATGCTCTGGCATTTTTCACCTTCAGATTTGATGTTGAGCTTGTTTAGGTGGAGGATGGGCTTAATGGTCCAGGCTTAGTAGAAAGAAAGGGGAAAGTTTGCTCAAGACAACGTAATTGATCGTAATGAGACTGGAAGGGCTTTGTGCTGCAAACACCAGTGTTTGTTTTGTGGGTTTAATGCGATTTCTGGCTGGGTTTGATTACTCTGGGGAAGTCCTCTGGCCTAATAAACAGAGCCATAGGGAATTAGCACTGATAATTTCAGATGCTGCTCTCAGCCCGAAACAGCACAGCCTTCCAGAACTAGGGAAAAGGTAATTGCAAAAGGATTCAATTAGCTCCCAATTACCAGACAGTTTGGGATGCTCTGGTGGTTGGGCAGCAGCCAGGCTGGGTCCCCAGGGAGGGAGAACACTGGGCCGTGTCCTCGAGTGGGGTGACACTGAGCACCCTCAGCACCCAACAAGGACTGCTGCTCCCAATGAGCCAGGAAATTGTCCCTGGAAAAACCTTGTGGGTTTTTTTCCCCAGCTGATATTGATGAAAGTCATTTTCAGGGGGGGGAATTATTTTTCAAACCCTGGGCATTGGGACTGTGACTTTCCTAGAAAATGGTGCAATTCCCACTTCCCACTAAACTGAAAAATGGGGCCACAGTGTGTTTTTGTGCTTGTTTTTTATTGGTATCTCCTTAAATGGAGGGGGAAAAAATGACTGAATCTCACAGCTGCTGCTGAAAAAGTGGCTCTCTGGAGAGCAATGTTTCCACCACCAAGAGGTTTCTTCATGCCTGCTAGCAGCTGCCTGTCCCTGCGGGCTCCCTGTAGTAGGTCCCTGTCTGAAGCTGCCAGGAGGTGGCTGAGCTCATGCTGGTGACACCCCGTGCTCCTGCACCTGTGGGCTCCCCCATACCTGGCATGCCCTGGGAAAATGAGTTTGGGGATGGTGTCCAGCACCTGCTGCTGCTCTCGGCACTGCTGTGAGCAGGCACCTGCCTGCTTGTCCACTGGGCACTGCCCAGTGTGGTGCTTCCTGCAGCGGTTGGTGCCAGGGGAAGGCGGGCACTGCCCTCAGGGGGATGCCAACTGTTTAAGTCAAGTGTCACCTGCTTATGACAAGGGGAGGAGTTGGTGAAAACAGCAGTTTCTTAGTGCTTTCTTTCCAGACAAGCAAGATGTGGAGACAAATCACTATGAGCTTTTCTTGCTTCCATCAGTAGGAAGCAAAAGAAAATGCTCATTTGTCTTTTGGGGTTTTTTCCTTTTCTTTCTTGTTTTTTTCCTCTTTGCAAACACACTCATAAAGAGTCTCCTTCCCCGAAATTCCTTCCATCCCTCCAAATCTGTCCCTGTAGATACAACATGTGGCCAGCACACGGCTCTGCACAGCTGTAGAGACATGGCAAAGCCACCTCCCCACTGTCCCCAGCCCATCCTTCCTGCTCAGCCACCAGCCAGAGACATGCCAGCACCCCAGGGACAGGCAGAGTCACGGCAGCAGGGGCTGCACAGCCCCAAGGGGCTGAGTCACGGGGAATCCATGGAACATCATGAGAAGAGCAGAGAGGGAGATTACAGATTATGTATTAGCTGCAAGAGCAATTATATGGAGCTGATGTAGAGGAGCTGGTGTAGATAAGCTGGCAGGCTGCTGGTTGTGCAGGAACAGTCAACCCCGGAGGTGGTGGGATGGGGATCTGGGAGCTCACTGGGTCTGGGGGCACAAGGCTGTTCCTGCCAGGGCCAGGGCATGCCTGAAGAGCTGACTGGCTGTGCTTCATAGGAAAACCAGTAGTCACCGTCCGCCTCTGCCTTTTCCACATCAGTATAGCTCTGAGTTACCGTCCCCAGCTCCCCAACACTTGGCTTCCTTCAAAGCTTGAAAATTCCCCTTTCCTGATTTCTTGCCGCCTTGGACCAGGGATTTGTTCTGCTCATTGGTTTTGCTTCCCAGATCAATCTGCCTCATTTCACATTCATTGCTGTCTATTTTCCCACTCTGGCTGTTGGTGGATTTTGCTTTTTATTGCTAATTACTCATCTTGCCCCTCTGCTGGGGAAGATACTTCCCAGTTCATTTTTAACTGAAGTTAAGGATGTTGAACAATATTTCCTAGAGATAAATATAAATCAGAAGCTCTGAACAAGGTTCTGGTGGCTGCTTTGGCTTACAGCTTTTGTGAGAGGCCGGTGATACCCTGAAATACTCTTTCATACCCAAACCCACCTGGGCTGAGACAAGGCCATTGTCCCACTGTGCAATTTATGGCTGGAGACCAAATGACTGTATAGGGAATGCACAGCTGGAGACCGCACAGGCAAGACAACAGCTCTCCACAGAAGTGCAGGCAGCTGCAAAGTTGGATTATATTTAATTTCCAATGCCTGGAAGATTCCTGGTTGATTTCTGTGAGGATTTCAGACTGAGAGCTCATGGGGATACAGTTGAGGTACATCTAAGGCTCTTTGCAAACAGCATATGAGCACTTGCAGAGTTTTTCAGGAGAAGCTGGTGCAGTGCTGATTTCTTTGCTCGGCGAGGAGGAAAGGTCCCAGGCAGGAGGAAGGCCAGGGGAAGAGGGGGCTGCACAGCCTGTAAGGACTCCAGCACCATGCACAGCCCAGGCAGGGCAGTGGGCAGGTGGGCTTCAGGCATCAGCACATCCCAGGAGAACGAACCTCCCAGAAATGGTTTTGGAGGCAACTGATGGTCTTTCAATGCATTTTAGAAAGAGATTAATGATTCAGGCCCAGAGCTGCAGACGAGCAATTTGGATAACAAGAACTTCTGTCTGCTGAGATAGATCTGTCAGCTGAGGTTTATTAATCTGAAACCCTGCCTGAAGCTGTCAAGTCAATCACGGACCAGAGCTGTTGGCCTTGCTCTTCACCCTGCGAGTCAGTAAGCTTGGTGAAGCAAAGGCATGGGAAGGCTCTGCACATCATTCCTCCTTTTCCTTAGTTTTGGGGTGGGTTTTTAGCCATTGAAAATTAAAAAAAACCCCAGAAGTTGGGAAATCTCACCAAAGTCTCTGTTAAAAGGCTGAAAACTCAGGTTTTCAACAATCAGGCAAAGCTAGTTTTATGGTAGTTGGTTTGACCTTCATTCTGCCCCCATTTACATTACGATGCAGTGTTTAGTTAAATGATCACTTCCTCCTTTCTCCTGGGGCTTTTCTCTCATTTCAGTGCACATGGAGCAAAATTAAAGTTGTGCAGAAACCACAAATTTGGCCTTTCCCAACATTTGAGTAGTTAACTTGCCGCCCAAGTAATTTTTTTTTAACAGATCTTTTTGTCCGCAGTATCTTAAATAATTTTGTATCAGCTCCATTACCACGGAATTTGTCAGATAATTAGCTCTTGGTTATAAGTGAGGAGCATATAGCACCGCTACCTTGCCTTCCCAATTGCGAGGCTTTGCATGTCACCGTGGAGCAGTTTTTCTATTAAAGCAAACTGGTTGGTAAATGCCCAAGAGGCCCTCTTGATTCACATGCTGCCAACCAGTTTCCCAGTAAAATGTGTGAATTAGAAAAGTTAGATTGAATTAATTCTTTCCCAAATGTCCCACGGATAAGCGAGGCCAGGATGCTGCTCTCTGTTTCCATGCACTCTGTGCTAATGCACGCTAATTTTCCCGGAGAGCTGGAGATATCTCTGTTGAGTGGTGCTCTTACAGATAGGTTACTGGAGCTGTGTGCAGGGAAAAAGGATTTGTTTTCTGTGGAGAGGATGGTGAATTTGCATCTCAATGAATACTTCTTCCTTGAAGGAATTTTCCATTGTAGGAGTAATAAATTCTTGTGGGTAAACTGCTCTAGCCATCTCACCTGTGAGACGTGTGTACCCAACCCTCACAGCCTCATCGGAAAGGTGCTGGTGGGGAAACCCTGGCCTGACCAAAGAGTGCTTTTAAAAGGCAAGCAGTGAAGACAAGCCATCTGCGCTCTGTGGGCTGGGTTCATTGCACAGGTAGATGGGCTGGAGACAACCAGTATGAAGGGCAAAAGCTGCCTGATGCTTACCTGAGGCTGAACATGTTACAGCAGCTGGAGCTGAGGAGGGGCCGTGGGGAGGGGAGTCATGAATTGTAGCTGCATGGGAAGGCACCGCTCTGCAAAGGAGCAGATAATCACGGTGGTGATGAACTGCATGAATCATTCAGAGGGATGTAATCTTGCGCCATATGTTATGTGTCAGTACGTGGAGAACGTGTCACATCCATTAGGATAATAATTGCACAGTTCGTCTTCTTTTTTTTTTGGCAAAAAAAATCCCACCATTGCGTAGACTCGGCGGCACTTGGCGGGCAGAGGTGGGCTGCCTCAGCACTGCCCGCCTGCCACGGAGGGACCCGCTACCGAGGGCAACTGCCCGGGGAAGCGTCAGGCTGTGCCGAAGGAGGGGAGAGGGAAACAGCTGGGTGGGGAGGGAGCTGGGGACAGGAAACGCTGCTTCAGTAGGGCCGAGAGGGCTAAATAAAACATGAGCTTTTCTGTGGGCATCTGCAAGGAGGTCAGGATGGATGCCAGGCCCTGAGTGTAGGAAAGCCAAAGGCTTTTGCACGCTCCCGTCTTTCTCATTTCCAGCCAGAAATGCTCCAGCCTCTGAGTGACATTAAGCCTTTTCTATGAGATTAAAAGCTCCTCTGCTGCTAGAGATGCCCTCCTTGCTGGGGCTTTGCAGCCATGATCGGTGCCCCTGCCCTTCTGCAGCCTCTTCGAAGTCTGTGCCCAAGATTCTTGCAGAGCAGGACAGGAGGTGTGGGGACAGGAGGAGCGGCTGCCATCCCTGAAGGACCCCAGGCACAGTGTGGGGGCTGGCAGCTGCCTGGGCAGCATGAGTAGAAGGGGTGGCTGCACGGGCAGCCCACCCACCCTCCCAAGGTGTGCCAGGTGACAAGGCTTCAGGCAGGAATTAGTTTTCATTAGCAGTTTTCCAGGCTTTTAGGCAGCCAAGCAGCCATGCCTGAAAGAGTCTGGGGTGAGCTGTCATTATCACACAAAGGTAGCTAAGCTCCCAAATCCTATTACTGGAAAGGGAAGAGATGCTGTGGATGGCCTGAGGCAAGACAGCATCCAGCTGTGACAGCCAGGGAAGGGCAGTGTCACCTTCTCACACACCTTGCTTACCCCACACCTTCCCTCACCCCACACTGGCAAGGCTGGTGTTTTTTACTCCTCCAGGCCGGTCTGAATCCTTCACAAACTATGCAACCTCTGTGGCACCCACTGTTCCCCTGGGGACTGCCCATACTGCCCACCTCCTGCCACCATCCCCTGGGGTCCTCTGCCCTCTCCTCCCATTGTCAGTGCCTTTATATGTGGAGAAGGTAAAATCCAGCCCCCCTGGCTCCACCGTCAAGCAAAGCCGTGGCTCTCCTGCTGACTTGCATTGGCTTGGCAGATGAAGGTTACTGTGCAAATTAACTATATTTAGCCTTCCAGGTTTTTGTAAGACACTTGATTCAAGCATTACATGACATTTTGATTTTAAAAAATAACGCTGCCTAACATCAATAAAGTGTAAGTCAAGAGGCAGAAAAATTGGCCAGGCTAGAAATTTCCATCAGCAGGGAATCATCAACCCATGACTGCCACTGCTGACCTGGGGAGACCTCTGGGCTGTCCCACATCATGGGCGGGGAATGATGCCCTGTGATGGGCAATGCCCAGGAGCAGTCCTGTGGGCACGTGCAGGCCCTCACACACACACACAGATGCTCGAGGGGAACAGGGCCACATTTTTGCACTAGGGGGCTGAAGGGGAGCTCTTGTGCACAGCCTCTCCTGTCTTGTGCTGTCCATCTCATGCTGCCCATCCTGCTGCAGGAGCCTCGTGCTCGTCTTTGTGCAAGTCCTGCTAACAGCTCTTGCTGAGGTACTTCCAGTTTCATGGCTCTCATTTATCCTCCCTGATCTTCCTCCTCTCCAGAGGCGTAAGCCCATATGGCTTTTAAAAGCACAGCAGCACTAAGAGACCTTCAAAGAGACACGTTCCCTGCAGCCAGCGCGCACCAGAGCCTCTTCTTTCCAAAAAACCAAGACAATGAGAGATGCTGAATCTCTTCCAAAATGAGAAGCCCCGTGAGGCAGAGATGTGTGTGGGTGATGCCAGCCAGCCCCGGGGAGTGGGTTGTGTTTGGCTGTGGGTGCCTGCAGCCCCAAAGGTGGTCTGCTGTCCTCAAAGCTGGGAGCACTTGCAGGGAGAGAGCATCGCCTCTGCTGCCTCTGCTCAGCTTGCACACCATCACCCTCCACACTCCAGCATTCATTTTTAGGTCCAAAGGGCTGAAAATAATCACACAAGGGAACAGAGAAATGACTTTTCTTTCCAAGCGATTTTATATCCTTCTCTGACTGCCTGGAGTGTGCCTTGGATGTTCTAGTGATACAGTGCCAAAAAAAAGCTAGCGGTGTTTGCCATTTCTGTGTCCTTCTTAATGGCAGAGCATTGCAAAGGACTTAACAAACCACCTCCATGCAACTCAGAGAAATGACGTCTGTCCTGCGTCTCTGGCTCCCAAACTTGGGGGACTGGGAAATTTTTCATTCACCAGATAGTCCAGCAAAAATTGTAAGAAGAAAATGCCATTACCCAGAAGGGATCGTGCATGTGGCTGGAGTTATGGAACTATGGACCAGCTGCCAAGGAACTGCACACTTGTTGGAGATGTGTGGGACTCCCTTTTGGGTGCAGCACCCAGGCCAGGATTTTGGAGTCTGACAACACCCAGAGCCCTTTTACTTTTCATTTCCCACCCTGACAGTGCAGTCAGAGCTCAGAATAGGGAAGGATGAAAGCACAGCCAGCTCCAGTGAGCTTTCTGAGGTTTTCCGCATGTTATGCTCTCCAGCAAGTGATTTTCACCCCCCAGCAAGTTTGAGGGAGTATGGTGCGTAGCGAAGAATTACAATAAAATTGAATTATTCTGGCGTGAGAAATTTTTCTCCCTGCCATTTGTCAAGCTTTCTGCATCTCTTTCCAAAGCAAAGAAAAATCACCCAGCGATCCATCAGAAAGGGGAAAAACTGTAAAACCTCCACAGCAGGTGTATTGGATGGCACAGCATCCGAGCAGCCCCTGGGGTGCTCAGGCTGTCTGGTAGGCTGGACCCCCCAGCCCGTACCCCTGGTGTCATGCCCTTCCAACCCCAGTGCCAGGTGATTTCTGACAAAATAATCTGCAGCAAAATAGCTTATGTATAACATTGGCAGGAGAGTCCCAGGTGAGGCTGTTTCCAGGGGGAGGTTTATTTTGCTTCTGTGGGGACCAGAGGTGGGGTGGCATTGCAGAAGTTGTGCTTTCCCGAGCCCCATCCCACACAGCGTGCCAGGGAAGAGTCATCTGCAGAGATGAATTTCATATCGATTTCTGTAGCTAGATGCCCAGTCTACTGCAATTTATTAGGGAGCTGAGCAGCACACGGGGATGGGAAACTGCAAGGAGGTTTGAACTGTAGAAGGGTTTTCTGAAAATCCAGGAGAAACTCATTTTGGCACAGATCCGGCAGAAATAACTTGGATTTTGTTAGCAATGAAGCAAATTGCTGCCTTTCCCTCCTCCACCCCAAAAAATCATTTAGAATCAGTCAAACTTTGTGAAATTGGATTGAAACGGAATTTATCTTGTGTTTTCTATATTTTTAACCTCCAGAAAAGTCTTGTGGAAAAAAATGAGTTGAAGATTTGCCAAAGTACACTGAGATTTATTTCATTCGGAAAGCAGAAATCTGAATTTTTACACTAATATTTGACCACCCGATGCCATTCCCAGATCTGCTCCATCAAACCGAAGTGGATGGTATCGGAGACACCGCCCAATGCTATCCATCTCCTGCCTTTGCCATCTGCATCACTGGGCCGTGTCCTGCGTATGCTCTGGGTGCTTTAGGGTATGGCAGAGGGGTGCTCTGGACTCCAGACCTCAGTCTCCAAGGGCTGGAGCCCTCTCTGGAGTCTCCTGCCCTGCTTAATCCTGCTCCTTCTCAGGTCCTCCTCAGGGCAGCACCCTGCGAGCACCCCGGGCAGCAGATGCAGCCTCTTCTCCTGCAGCCCCCACCAGTTTGCACGCCATGTAAGGGGGTTTTGCCTACTTGTACTGGGGTTTGTTAAAGTATACAGGAAAAGCCACAAAGAAGGAGAAAAATACCCTGCTCTAGAAGGGAAGGAAGATGGGGAGTTTTGTAGGGTATGTGTTTCTTCTTTCTTCTGAAGTGAGTTTATACCCAAGTCCACATTTTCTTCCAGAAGATTTTGATTAAATAATTTTTCTTTTTGAGGAAATTACTGTGTCAAAAGGTGTCCATCCAACTCTATTCTGTTTTACCACATCTGTTTTATCTATGAATACTGCTTCTCTCAACAGACCAAGGACTGACTTTCTGTTCCCCTTTTTTTTTTGGCCTACAAAAGGTCAAAATCATAAAGCTTATTAGAACTTCATAGAAGAAGCTGTATCAGACTTGGCATATGTCATCGGGGGTGAAGGAAGCAATGAGACGCAGCTCAGTGGCCAGAAGTGTGTGTGTGGGGAGAACAGGACAAATCAGCCCACAAGGCAGCTCAGAGTGGAGCACCGAGCGGGGACCGAGGTGACTCCAGCGATGCTGGGTCCCCACACCATCCCCCCCTGACACGCAGCCCAGTCACGATCTCTGGCCCCCTCAGCTCATTAGAAGCCCTCGTTAGTGCTGCTGGAACCTCAGCCCAGACTACAGCCACTGGCCCCAGGGGGGTGTTTGTAGGGGCAGGTGAGGAGCCACGTGCTTGCTCAATCCCATCAACCGCGGTTCTCAGTGGCTTCTGCACAGGCTGGGGAACAGCCATACGAATGGTGTTTGCCCATGGTCTGTGGGACCTGAGGTCCTGCCCTCTGGCCAAGGAGGGACCAAGCCCTGCAGACCTCCCACCCACCAGGCCCCCTTTGCCCACCACCACACTGCCTTAGGGGCTGCTTATGGTGCTTGAGGTGCGCTCCTGCTGTTGATGTAGCACCCCAACAATTAGCTAAGGGCAGCCCCTAAAACATGGGCAGAAGGAGCAGAATATCAGTGATGCCACAAAGCTCAATCCTTGTCTTACAAAGGGTTGCCTTTTTGTCTTAAGAGTTTCTTCTCTGCCCTTCTAGCTCCCAGTGCCACCCACAGTACAGTTCACCTCTCTTTGAGCTGAGGCTGCCTGCACGGTGCCAGCTGGCAGGAGTTCCCTTTGACAGCCCGAATTTGTCAGCAGGAAAACACCTTGAACTCCAGAAGGTATTGCTGTAGATATTAAAAAGAAAAAATAAAGGGCTGTCCTTTCAAACATTTTTTTTTTCTTAAAAAGAAAAGAAAGCCACAAGCCTTTTTCCTGTTAATAAAAAAAAAAAAAAAAAAGAAAAGAAAAAAGGAAAAAAAAATAATTTAAAAGCCAGTGTTTTTTGCTTTGTTCTGTATAAAGCTGTTCTTAAAAATTGCTTTTCAGAGAGGCATTTTGACCCTGCCCAGTGATCGTACTCAGGGCCAGGCTCTGCCTCAGCACCACCCTGGTTTTTCTGGGTGCAGATCTGGACAAGTCAACAAAATCCCTGCTCTTTTCCTCCTCTGACAATTCTGAAGAGTAGGAATGACCTGTAGTGGTTATTTTCTGTCAGTGTCGACATGAAATAGCACTTCTTCAGACTTTGTGGTGGCTTGGAAATACTAAATAAATAAATAATGTCATTTACCATTATGCCAGGATGTCATTTACCATTATGCCAGGAACCATTTCCTTGAATCAAAAGTGAGAGAGGTTTTCAAATGTGAGTGGCTTGTCATTAGTCTATTTTCCTTTGAATGGAACCAATAATTCTGTTGCTTCAAATTAAAAAAGAATAAGGAAGTATTACATATGGGTTTAGGCTTTTTTGTAACTGAACACTTCATCATTATTTTCTCTTTTTTGGAGAGGAGGAGGCAATTCCAACTTTCCAAATTCTCTTCCAAAACATCCGGCTGAAGCTTTCCCCTGGCCCTGGACAGCAATGCATGGCAACCCCTGGCTGGAAATGTGATGCTGGGCACTTCACCGCTGCCTTCCCTGACCACCAGTGGCACCTCTCCACCCCTTCCCTCCATCCCTTCCATCCCGTCCATCTTTTCCATCCCTTCCATCCCCTAATCCTCTCTGTGGCCTCTCCTAGCCAGTCCTGGGGAAATGCTGCTGCTTCTGGGTGCAGGCACACACACCATAGAACCTCTGTGCCTACCAAACCTGCTCTCAGATGAGCAAAAAATACACATTAATCTAATTACCAGTGTCCTGTAAGAGCAAATATTTAGCTAGTGAAATCAAAGTAAGGAAAAATGACTTTATTTAAAATATAGTCAGGCAGATTTTATACAAATGACATCCTTACCAAAAGGAATGTTGTTCTCCAAGCTCATGGAGATGTCATGTTCCCAGCACAGCACCTTTGCCTAGCCATGCACCTCAGCCAGATGGAGACTGAGCACAAGGGACCTCAACACAACCTGAACTTGGTGATCACCTGCTTTCCCAGTGGAACAGCAGATTGCATCTCCTCCCTCCGCAGATACCACCAGCCCTGGCAGAGCCAGCCCTGGGGAGCACATCGACCCCCAGCCCTGCTGTGGAGCAGCCTCAGGTCCAGCTTGCATGGATGCTCTGCTCCCAGCAGCGCCAGGCACTCTTGCTCCAACGTCCCTGGACGTGATTTGGCTGGCTTCTCACCGGCACTCTCCTTGTGCTGGCTCCTGCCCATGGCCCTCATCACCCTTCATCCCCTGGGGCTCACTTCTCCCTCCCCATGTGTACATGCAGCTCCAGTGTAGGACCCTCCTGGGTGTTACTGATGAGAACAGGTTGGGATACGTTTACTAAAAAGTGTATGTGAGGGTTGTAGTCCGAAACCCCCAGTTATCAGAGAAAACCTTGCTGCTTTTTTTTTCATCACTCAGCCTTTGCTTTACTGTTTGTGCTCACAGAGCAGGATCAAGCAGACCCATGTGCCAGAGCTTATGCTTAGAAGGCATGATCCTTTCCAAGCCTGCCAGAGCCAGAGCACAGCAGCTCCAAGCAGCCACAGATGGGTGCAGAAAGGGGTCTATCCTGGTGCTCAGCCTCCAAGCATCACCCAGAGGCTCCAGCATCTTCCCCTGGAATTATTGCTAGGGGTCTGTGCCGGCTCATTAAGCTTGATGTTTTCTCCCTGCATTTCAGATCTCTCTGGAGCCCCAAATCACACCTCCCTGAGGTTAAAAGAGCCATTGTTCTGCCACATTCCCTGCAGGACCAGCTCCCCACATCCCTTACGGACTCCAGGCAGTAAATGTGAGGGACTGTCCATAGGGAAAGCGAGGGCAGAGCCTTTCTTACAGAACTGGCCTTAACTGCACACTAAATTTGGGTTAATTATGAACACACGCTCCAAGATAAAACTTGAAGGAAGAGCTGAGCATCAAATATACAATGAATCTAATTAATGTGAACACAGCTAATTAGATTTGAATCTGCTCACAATATTGTGTGTGTGCTTGAAACTGCTGGCTTTATGGGAGTAATTAAAAAAAAGTTAAGCAGGGTTGGATTCACAAATTAAGCAGCCCCAATGATTTCCTTTTAAGTATGTGGTCTTTCCATATATTGTTGTTTTATTTGATTTCTTGAAGAAACTCTTAGCTGTGGACCATTTATTCCTCCAGCAGCTGACAGATCCAAGCTGCCATCGCTCCTGCACAGGCAGATGGGGTTTTGCAGGAAGAACCATTTGGCACATCCCTTTAGGAGGAAAAATGCCCAAGGCTGGCCCAGGTGATGGGAATCAGCCTGGAGGGCAGGGCTGCTGGGGGATAAAAGGCAGCTCCAGGCTCAGGGAAAGGTTTTGGGGGTGGGAGCAGAGGTGGGGGATGTGGCATGGCCACTCAAGAGGAACTGGGAGTTGCTGTGATGGTCCTCACACCAGCTCTGCGGTGCTGAAGGGTGAGAACAAGATGAAGTTATGACCGAGAAAAGGGTTTTACTTCTTCCCGTGACAATTAGGAATGGTAAGTACCTGTGGATTAAGCAGCCTGCTGAGGCAACCCCTCTCCCTGGAAGGGATGAAGCCTCTTGGAGCGAGCCTGGAGGTGGGGATACTGGTGAATGGCTGTGTGGGCCAGCAAATTCTACTAGTCCCCTCAAAACACAGAGCAGTTCCTGGGGTCCCTTGCAATCTGCTGTGTAGTGATGGAGGGGGCCTCTATATGCAGTGGATGTACACGCATTAAGTAAGATATATGACACATGTTAGGAGAGCTTAGCCACTAATGAAAGTGGACTACCCTGAGTCCTTAAAGCTGTCAGTTTGGCAATTTATTTGATTTTTCTTCATCAATTGTAAAAGAGGAGGGAATTGTGCTTTTGGTGTGCATTTCATGCTTCTAGTCCCTGCTGCCTCTTGCTGTCACATAAAGACGTGATCTGGTTTAGGCTCCTGGAAGCCTCTTTAGAGCTGGAAATCCCCTGTACCTGAAGCTGTGTTCCCATCCTCTGGTCAGTGGGATGTGGGAGTCCAGCCTGGACCAAAGCCCTGCATGCACAGCCCCGAAGTGCATTGCATTTCATTTCCCTATTGTCTCTGGAGCCTTGTGCCTATTTTTTAGGCCTGGCTTTGTAGTGTCATACCTGGGAAAAAATGGCTTTTTGTTCATACTAATGGCTTACAAAGCAGAGGAAATTAGCTGCAGGGTCGGGGAGATGAAATGGAAACTTGCCTGGGAATTTCAGATACTAGCACATCCAGCAGATGCAGTTGGCTTTACTTAATTAAAATGATTGTTGTGCTGAAATACGTAATTAAATTCAGGCACCTGTAGCCAGACAACCACAGTATTATGCATTAGCTATTGTGGCAGAGATGTCACTGCTGCACTCAGCAGCTCTCACCTGGCACTGTGTCAGATGGCTGCCCTGGTTCCTTTGGCTTCCTCATGTGTGTTCCCTTCTCAGGGACAGCCTCCTGTCCCTACCTGTGGTCCCACCCTGGAGAGATGGGAGAAAGTGTTGTATCCCTTGGTCATGATTCAGGGGGCTGCTGCATGTTCCCACAGCTGACGAGTGTCACCTCTGCCTGCTCTGTCATGATGTGCTCTGCTCTTGGTGCTCCCTGTGCCCCAGCAATCTCTGCCCTTCAGGCAAACCCCTTCTAAGGCTGAAGCTTGTCACCTAGGTCGTGTGTTTTGTCACTTCCCAGGACACAGTCCTCAGTGCACCGGGTCCAGGTGGCATGCCCTGCAGAGCAATTTTCCAGCATAAAAACAAAGCAACGAACTTGACCTTTTGCCATGTACCTTTCAGCCAAAGTGCCCAAAGGTTTAGCTGATCAGGAAACATCTATCACCATCCTGGTAGCAAACACTCATTATACCCTGAGACAGGCTGTAGCAGCAGCCATGGATTTCATGTAAGTTGGGAGTTTATAGCTACCAGTCCCAAGATCAGATACTGGAAAAGTCGGATCAGTGGGATACATGCTTTGTTGGAAATGTTCAGCTCAGAAAACATCCCCAGGGCCGCAAGGAGCTGGAGCAGGCAGTGGTGTATGTGTTGAGCCACAGTCAAGCATGCTGCGTGCATGGTCCTGGGGATGAAGGATGGTCTCAGCCTGTGCTGAAATGACCATGGCACATGCAGACCCTTGGGTCTGTGTCACTACCTGACAGTATAGTGCAGTTTCCTTCCAGCTGTAGCAGCAGATCCCCAGACCTGCCACTTGCAAGCAGCAGTGGTGGCTGCCTGTGTAGTACTGGCATGGCACATAGACCATCACAGCACCCTGTGTTGGACCCTTAAGACCCTCCAGACCTCCCCTGAGCTGGGATAAGAATCTTCAGAGCATGGCTCGAATGGCTGAACTCAGCCAGCTCTGTCAGGCCATCTGTGGGAGAGCTTGATGGAGTTGAGACCAGGAGAGTGCCAAGTGCTGATGTGCAGCTTTATCATACGATCGATCCAGTGATGGAGGGAGCTGGGAGTTAATGAAGCCAGCCATGGAGCTAGACAGGTGAGGACTGCTTGTGTTTCCTTAATGGGGATGAATCACCAGCGACGCCTTCCCACTCCTGACTTGGGGTGAGATGGATGGGCTCCCCTGCAGCCCCCAGCCCTGCGCAGGAGGTGCCATAAGGCATGATGCAGGTTCTGGGCCAGGCACCTTGCTGCAAGAGGGACAGTAGCGCCTCCTGGGGAGATGAGAGACTGCATGGGGAGAAGCAGCCAGGCCACAACTTTGGGTGCTGGGAGGGGGAGTGAAACTCCCCTGAGCCACTGGAGCAATTTTCATGAGTCACCGAGTCCTGAATTTCACTCCAACCCACCCATCTGTCATGACTTGGCTGCAAGACAAAGCCATGAATGAGTGATCTTCCCACACTGAGCAGAGCAGAAACAGACAGGAATATTCCCTGTATTTTCAAAGTGGAGGTTTTGATTACCACAAAGCACAGTAAGTGACAAGTGCCTTGTGAAGTAATTATTGTTGTGCAAGTAAAACCACCACCACTTACCGTTGCATGTGCTGTGAGGCTCTGCTTTGGCTGGGCAAGATGCAGCACCAAAAGGGGTATCTACTTGCAGCATGGCAATGAATGTGTTCTGGGAGGAGGAATATGGGGTCCAATGGGGAGAGAGGGAAATGTGGACACAGAGCATTGAAGCCTTTGTCTCTGCAGAGCATACAAGCTCCTCTGGGAACCCAGCCAGGATGTGGCAAGGCTCCAGCAAAAGATCCTGTAGATCATTGTAATGTGGCTATGTCTTACAACCACACAGTGTGTGCAAGAAAGGGATGTTGAGATCAGCTGAGCTTTGTCCTTTTAGAAATTGCGAGCTGATGTATTTCCCTGTTTGAAGACCTCTGACAGCTCAGTGATGCTCACAAGCCCCCGTGCCAGCAGCAGAGTATGGGGGGGGCTGGAGGAGATGGGTGTGTGGTTTGCTCCTTGTGCTGAGCCTTCTCCCTCCTGTCAGCTGCGCAAACTGGAGTTATTGCCACAGCGTTTCCCAGTCTTCTTGGATCCAAAAGCACATCAGTACTTATTTTGTTTAATTTACACTGTCTCCTGCAAGGAGCTTCTTACAGTTCTGTCCCCAAAAATATGTTCAGAGGAAAAGGTCAGCTCTTCAGGGCCCAGCACTTGGTAAAGCCCACAGCGAAGGAATATAATATAGCAGCTAGAGCAGAATTAGTTTCTCTGTTACTGAATCCCTCTCAGATCACTGGCATGGTTGCCAAGTTCCAAGTAATTAATTTCTCTTCATTTCAGACGTTTCCCAAAGCACTTCCCATGGGTGCTCAGCACCCCATCACCCAGCTCAGAGCTGTGGGTGCAGAAAGCTTTGCTGCCAGGAGGGCTCCAGAGCATGATGATAGGATGAAACGAGGTTTGGAAATGGCGTTTGGCCCTCTTAGTTTACAAAGTCTTTGCTAGTGGCAAAGTGATACTTCTCTGGTGTTGGGGGAAAGGCCTCTTCATTGCTTGGTGAACAGCTCACTCATTCAGATTTTACTGCTTGGGTAGTAACAGGCAATTTTGAAACTAGCCCCTGTCCAAAGTCCATTTCATTTCAGAGCAAATCAAACTCTGTTTTTTTTCCAGTTGAGGAGCTGAGGCAGTTCCAAACAATGTGCTTTCTCTTGAATGCTAATGAATACCAGGTTCTATGGTGGTATCAGAGATCTTCCCAGCAGACTCAATGTACTCGGCTTTCTTAAAGTGGGGAGTGGGGGAAGAATTTCACACACACAACCCCCCCCTTACCTTTGGTAACCTTTTCAAACTAAGGGCGGTTAGGATGGCACCCATCTCTTTCCACTTTTCTGCACAGGGTGCTGCAAACCCCAAGGACATCTTTCCTTTCCTGGGGAAAGAAGCTGGGAAAGAAGTCTCATCCTCCAGTGGACTGTGTGACTTCCAAACTGGGGAGGGCTGTACAGGGGAGCTGACACGAACTTGTGTGGGAAAACTGGATGCCAGGCTGGGTCCTGTCTCCTGAGAGGATGGGCAAAACCTTGAACCCCTATTGAGGGAAGCATCCAAACATTTATGTGTTACTAGCCAAGTTACTTCCCTAAACTCATTTACAGACATGCATTTTGAGAAGTATTCTGTGGAAAAAAAAAAAAATAAAAAATTCTTACTGGTTCAGTGACCAGAGCTGTTTTTTTAAAAATAAAAAAGAAAATCCTTATTTCATGTTGAATGAAGCACTCGGTTCCACTCAAAAGAAAACACTTTGGGGTTTGTTCTGCAGTACTTACCATTCTCATTTAAATTTAGCTAGAGTTCTAAATGAAACATTTCTAATGGATCACTGGAGCCTTTCAGGATTGTTTCTGTTTAACATTATGACTTAGAAACCATAATATTTTGGGGAAGGAAAAACACTTTGCCAAATGTATAATCATTTAGATGAGTCTGAAATGGCAAATGGCCTCTAAACAGATGACTGTGTTTCCTGAGCCTTGTTTGGATTCCACTGATGCTGAGGTGTCCAGGTTGGGCTGGGATATTAGATGTTCCTTCTAGGCATGGAGAAGCCCCAGGTCTTCCTCTTCGTTCATGTAAGGCTGGGGTGCTGTCTTGGCTTGATGTGCAGGAAAGGGACCAGTGGTGACAGACTTCCTGCTGGGCAAAGGTGGCTGGTTTTGGTTACGGAGCACCCCCAGCTCCATCCTGGTTCTTTGGGTGCCAGGCTCCATGACTGAGGTCATGGGCTGAGTGGGGGGCTTTAAAGCCTCTTCCTCATTTCTCCCCATGCCTCCCACATCCCAAAATTATTCACTTCATTGTAGAGATCCTCATGAATTACTGATGCCAAATTTGGTGTCTCCTAGCAACATGTTTACTTACTCCATCACCACCCATGTCCAGTCTCTTGGATGCATGGGTTGTCTCTGGCCCCTCTCCCACCATTTCCCCTCATTCCCCCTACCCAGAGCCAGGTGCCACAGCATGGCTGAGCTCTTCCTTACCTCTAGTTCTGATGGGAAGGGTTTCCCTGAAGCTCTGAAAATTAACTCTCCTCTAAAAGCAAGACTTGTCGGTTTGATGCCATCTCGGGAAGAGTCAGTGGTACCCTGTGGATGCTCCTGTCTACCCTGAGCTGGATCAGCTGCTCCAAAGCTGCTTGCTGCTACCAGAGCCCAGATCACTGCGTGTGAATCTCAGAGTCACCTCTTGGAAACCTCTGGGAGGTTTTGTGCCTCTGAAAAAGCAGGGAAAGGAGGATTAAGGAAAGTGAGCCAGCAGGGATGTACTTTTCTGAATAGTGTACCTGGGAGGGGGGAAAAACACCCTTAATAAAGAGCTTTGCAGCTTGTCCCAGCTGTGGTCTCCCCCCCCCCACCCCCCCAGTGTGTATGGTAATTATTGGAGACCACCCTGCAACTGGATGGGTCTGTGGGGGGCCAGCAGCTGGACTCCCCTGGCACTGCACAGGGCTGGTGGCCACTGGGCAAGGGGAAACTTCAACACCTGGGGCCCAATCCAGTGACCCTTTATGGCTCCCCTCTAAGCTTCTCTGTGCTGTAAACTGAGCTTACAGCTGGCTTTGGGGCTTGCACGGGTTCAGGGGGTGTGTTTGCAGAAAACCTTCCTTTCCAGCTCCTGCTGGAGTGGTCCCATGCTCCGTGCAGATGTCTGATGGAATCCCCAGTGCCTGGGTTAAGAAGGGGCTGATGCAGCTCCACGCTACGATTTCCTATAAAATGCCACCTTCTCTCCCTATGTTTCATGCATAATTCAGAGGATCCTCTAAAAATAAAGTTCCCCAGGCAGTCTCAGAAGCCTGAGTAATTTGCGTCCGTGATCACAGGAGAGGTGAAGAGCTCCCTTGTCCCCCGGGGCTGCTTGCTGGCAGAGAAGCTGAGGTCTGGCCAAGGTCCCAGTGGGCACTCGCTGCTGGTACAGCTCAGGGAGCAGAAACCTGCCTGGTGCAGGATCACAGTCTTTGCCATGCAAGGGAGTCCAGCCTGGGCTCTGCCTTTCTCTTACCCCAGAGCCAGCCTGTGAAAAACCTCCAAAGATTTTTATTTTCTTGTCCTTGCTGTGTTGTTGTACCAGCGACCTGCGGTGACGGTGCAATGCCCAGGGGGTTCGCAGAACCCTGTTCTACAGAGCAAGAATAGCAAAGGTGGTTCCTTAACGAGGTAATAACAGCAAGATTGCTATATTTAGCTGTTACATGTTGACTTATGTGAGCGTATACAAATGCATGCTACCAAATTGAGAGCTGTGTAATGTAAAATACAGTACCTCTGCCCATGGGAATGTGTTTGCATTATGCTAAATCATCCCCAAACTGAGGTTTAATAGCCCTAGGTCAGACTTCATTAAAACAGAAAAGAAAAAAGGGGGTAAAATCTCAGCCTTCCCTCCAATGTCCCCTGCTGTTCTGACATAACCTTGGTGTTGTTTTGCTTTACTGAATCCAGGGGTTATGCACCTAGGCCCTCCTGTCCAACTAGTGATGATCTTTATCCATGTTTAATGACTCTCAGTGTAACATCTGAAAGACTAGAAAGGGCACAGTTGGAAAAGTCTGTTCCCTCCTGGTTTTAGCATGCTGGCAAATCACAGATTACCTGCTAGAAATTCTTTTCTGATCAATGGACTGATAAAGCAGAGACCTTCCTTATGCTTTTATTTATGCCTCCCCTCCCGCTAAAGAAGTCTCCCCGGGATTGTCTGGGACTCCACAACAGCAGCAGGTGTTTCCATGGGTTGCAGTGGCTGGTGGGTAGCAGAGTGGATCCTGGTTCTTCCTTTGGTGAATGTCCTTGGTAGCAAATCCCAGGAAAAGCAGAGCAAAATCAAAGCAGCCTAAGAACTCTACCTCTGCTGTTCATCCCTGGGTATTTCCAGGGCTTGGTAAAGGCTCCCTCGTACTTGAAGACACCCTGAGCTGCCACACATGGATGGTCAGAAATAAGAATGTGGTGGGCAGGAGACAAGAGTCTTTGTATTTTCCGTTGGTCCTTTAGTCCTCTCCTGACTTCCCAAAATAGCAACCGAAAGAAATAGTTCCTTTGTACTGTATGACAGTAATAAATGGTTTGGGAGTAGCTCTGTGTCCTGCTTGGGCAGAGTTACAATTTTGAGCTCCTCTGAATAAAGCATCTTACTGCTCATGCCAGCCCAGAGGTCTGTGGTGGTGAGGACAGGAAGACCAGAACAAATCACTGTGTGCTGGACCACTTTACCCACTTTCTCATGTTGGGTACTTAAACGGTGGACCTCAACATGACAGGGTGCAGTGAGTAACAAGCATCTGCATGGCTTTGAAAAGTTCCCAGACAATTAATTGAAAATAAACCTGTCACGGACAATTATACAGAGCAGTGGGGCTGGCTTTGCTCTTGGATGGCCACGCTCTGTCATGCCCCGTGCTTCGCCCGTGACTCTGCTATACAGCTGGTGGTGTTCGCTGGCTGCACGAGCATCTCCGCGTAACTTTGGCTGCTGCCCTGCAGCCAGCTGCCTGCACACAGGCCTGGGGTTGGCACAGGTGTGCCTCCAAAGGAGATTTCTCCAAAGGAACGATGTTTGCAGCGTTTCCAGCACTCTGTGACAAGCGGGCATGTGGCGATGCTTCTGTTGCAGACTGAGAGATAAGGGGACTGTAGATGAGAAAGCAGCTGGGGATTGTGCTAGACAATGGCTCTTAATTTAAAATAATATTTCCAGGCTGTTGCTGTTGATATGAGACTTCTGCTTCTGACGCTTTTGAAACAGAGCTCATCTCATTTTTCCTGTTCTACTCTGATCTAAGCTCTCTGGAAGGTGATGGGGGGACCCTGGGTCCTGCTGCTGGTCAGGCCTCTCCTTGCCCATGCCAGCCTGAGCGCGGGGCTCTAGCCCCATGGCTGTGATTTCAGCGAGGCTGGGAAATGGTTGAGATACATCTTATTGGACAGGAAATCAATATCTAGTTTTAAGACACTTTTCTATTGCTGTTGATTGCTTTATATTATAGTAAGAGGCAGTATATTCACTTGGCTCACTACTGCATTATTTTAGAGCTTTGGAGTTCATGGCAACGTTGGATATATTTTTTTGCTGTTCCATCAAAGATGAGAATTTTTCCCCATCCCCTGACCTTCTATGTTAGCAAAAATAATGCTTCTTGCTTTGCAACTAATGGTTTCGGAACGGAAAATATGTGTAACTGAATTGGAGACAGCTGCTAGGATTTGCAGAGAGCCTGAAATAGTTACTGCAAACTGCTATGTGCATTTCACCGTGCTCCTACTCATAGTGCAGGAGGCATATTCATTACGTGTTTATCAGCATGTCCAAGGAAGAAAAGATCAGATAGTAGAGCTGTAATACAGGAAAATAAAGGAGGGAGAAGACGGAGATGTACAGATTCAGCTGTGCCATCTTTCAGCAGCTCTTGAAGAATATTCCTAGATCTCTTGATGCTGCGGGGGCACCCAGCACTTAAGGTTTCTCCTTCCCTAGAGTCAGAAAGCACAAACCTTGCTGGGGTCTGGCATGGCTTGAAGTGGCTGGAAATCAGAGAATTTCCCAGTCATCCTCAGGGCAGTTAACTAGGCAAAGCCCTTGGCTGCAGAGGAAGACACCACTTGTTCCGTAATCAAAAGCTGCTGTCCCCAGAGTGGCTGGGACATGAGGCAGCTGGGTTTTAATTTTCAATTTAACCAGAGGGGATGGCAGAGCACAAGTGTCTTGCTCAGATGCCAGGGGGCTGGGAAGCAGGAAGACTGAGGGACCCTTCGTCTCATTCCCCATCCATGGGAATGGCAGGATTCACCCTGTGCTGTGCTGTTCCCTCCTAATGACTGAGTGCTCCTGGCTGAAGCTCTGGTCACAGCACTGGCAGGGTTTGCTCTCGCAGGCAGGGTGGGGGCAACATCTCCCTTGGCTTTTTTTGAATGGGTGGGCAGAAAGGGCTAAATGTGAGGGCATAGTTGAGCTGAGGGATGAGACAGCCCCTGTGGGCTCAGATCATGCCACAGGCTCCCTGCAGCCAGGAGGAGAGAGGCTCACATAAGCTCTGGGCTGGGTGTCTGCTCTCCTCCCGGTGAGATGCCCCATTGGCCAGGCCAGCACCAACATCTGACACTAGTCCAAATGTTTTATTTCCCATGGAAGTGGCCAGCTCAGAATAACACTGAGTAACAGTTCGGGGAGAAAAGGAAATTTTGAAAACACTGACAACCCCTCCCCACATCTGTGTTTGGTGAAAACAAGGTCGTTTCTGCAAGCAAACTCAGTTCCCTACAAAATATTTCCAGCAGAGTTGATAAGAAGTTCTCCCTTTTGCAAGGAGAGTCCTTCGGGCCTTTTTTGCGATGCAAAGACGTCCCCTGTCTCACAGAGCATCTCTCGGCTACAGCTGGAACGTGCAGCGCATTGAAACAACCTGCCCCCTGCCACCACACACCTCAGCTGTGGTGTCCTTGCAAGATGAGCATCAAACCCACGATGTCCTCCTCCCTGTGCCACTTCAGCCCTGGGCATGCTTATCGACCCAGAACTGGGTAGGTGGCACCTGCATTTCTGGAGGTGCCATGTCAAGGATCCCAGCTGCCTGACAACTAAATGGGTTCATTTGGCCACCACTGAGGACCTCTGGGGAACATCATCTTCCCATCCTGAGCAACAATGCCCTGCTTGAGGCAGTTTTGAGGGCAGGCTGTTGCTTTTCCTCTGCTCTTTCAGCCGCTTTGCCTGTCAGGCCTGCGGTCCTGCCAAGTCTCCAGGCTGGTGCCACCTTGTTGCATCCTCCGTAGCTGGCTTAGTCCCAAAGTGTGATGGGAATCTGCCCCCCATTGCTACAAGGGTCACAGATTAAGTGTCTGGAAGCAAAAACTGGGGCAAGTGTTGGTGTATCAGCAGTAAATGTGCCCTGAACGCAATCTGTCCTCTGTCTGGCAGCAGTGGGTAGGTAGCTGCCTGTGTGGGCTTCTGCCTGAGAAAACCAGATGCTTGTTCTTCTGCTCCTAGCAGGGGTAACATGCACTGAGGGCTAAGTGTGTCTTTCTGCTCCCTAATCCTAAGGTGCTGAGGACAGGCACTTTGTGTAGGTTACGACTCTGCATTTCCAGCCCCTGGGGAAGGCTCTGCAGCCCTGCTTTCCTTCTTGCCTGCAGGCAGCTCAGCCCCTGCTGCACCTCCTGCTTGCCTTCCGCCTGTCCTGGCCAAGTGCTGCCCCATAAAAGCCCACTCCTGCTTCTGCTGTTGAGTGCTGTTAGACCCTGCAACCCACCCCTTGGGCTGCAGTAAGTGGCTGTGAGCACCCACTCCCTTGCTGGTGCACTGGTCTTGCACAGGAATTCCTGTTTGCACAAAAGGAGCCTCGGCCATGTGCTGGCACCTGAGCAATGCTGCAGCTGCCAGCTAGAGAGGGGCTCAGGATGCTGCAGCACTCAGATATCTCTCCCGTTACAGTGCTTTATAAATTTAGGTTGGGAATATTTGTTTTAACGACATGACCCATTTAGCACATTCGAACGTCTCCTGCCGAAGTGACAGTTTTAACATTTCCCTTTAACCAGTACAGATTGTGCCACCCCTGGGTAATGTGTTAGCAAATCACATTGTTAGTGCTGCGCAATAAACCACTTTTATCTCATGCTGGGAGAAGCTGCAGAGGCCTCACTGAGGAGATCGCGCTTGCTTTGTGAGCTGGGGGCTGGGTTTGGAGCTGGCTGATGTTGGCTGGTCAACACCATGCACAAAGGCTCAGTTTCCAGGAGGGGGTGGCTCCCCTGAAATGCGGGTCATGACTCCCAGGGATGCTGTGCACAGCTACAGGAATGATCTCAGCGTTGTCTGAGGGTGGAACAAGCAGCAGGGGCTCAGCTCTCCTCTTGCCTCCCATCGCTTGCCTCTGTGCCCTTGCACCCTGTGCTGCACCAAGAGTAAAGCCGCAGGATGTGCCTGGATTTGAGAGGCTGACAGAGGTGGGGTTTTGTTTGGTGCCTCTGCTCAACTGAGCAGTATTAAAAAACCAAAGGTAGCCTTTCAAGTTCTGCAAAGATGGCAATTCGCTTTCTCCAGAAAAACTCATGGTCTCAATAGTAACTGCCACCCCAAGTCCAGTGAAACAGCAGTGGTGGCTCAGGGGAAGACAAATGGCTTTGTGCAGAAGAAACACCACCGAATATGGATGGAGAAATGTACAGCCCATGCACTACCCCCAGACTGTTGACATCTGGAAAAATTTTTCCTACCTGCTGGGCTTCTGTCCAAGCCTGGCACTCCCCAGGAAATGTGGGCATCCCGTAGCCACCTCCCACTCATGGCTCCTCCTCATGGTGCTCCTCGTGCTATGGGCATCACAGCCTCTGCCTCGGCCTCCTACACCCACCTCCTGCCCTGGGGGGATTGGAGAGGACTCCCAGCAGCACAGTGCTCTGTGACCCTTGGCCTGCCTTCAGCTGGATCTGTGCTGCAGCTGCTGCTTGCATTTCCCTGCACTGGCCTGGCACC
The DNA here is from genome assembly GCA_025331215.1 of Actenoides lindsayi. NCBI lineage: Eukaryota > Metazoa > Chordata > Aves > Coraciiformes > Alcedinidae > Actenoides > Actenoides lindsayi. The sequence continues at coordinate 76,756 of WTSP01017980.1, read as the reverse complement.
ACAAGTCACACCTAGCTGCTGTCACCTGCAGAAAGGAGAAAAAAAATGTCTTTGGCCAGGCATGCCTTGCAGGGCAGGTTGCTGTTCAGAGCAATTCTGGCAGCTTTGTAGGGAGGAGTTTCCTGTGTCTCTCTGTGGGGAGGAGAGGGCAGCACTGGCCAGTGCTCTACAGGAGCTCTGAAATCCTGCAGCAGCACTAATGCCGTGCATATCAGCTTGCACTGACCCTAAAGTCCATGGAATGAATTTGCTACTTAAGAAGAGGTTTTTAATGTATTTTGCATGCTTTAGCATCGTTAATGGCTTAATGAATTAGGCTAATGATGACTTTTGAGTTGCATATAGGCCTACATACAAAGGCTTTGCCAGCTCCATGGGAGTGATAATTTCCTTTCAGGCTATTAAGCAGGCTGGGAAGAGAAGGAGATACGCAGATGCTGAAAAGAGCTGGAGCTGAGACCCTGTGTCAGCACTGGTGAGTCTGAGCAGGAGAACCCTTCAGGTGATGGACCCCAGGAAGGTGGCTGAGGCCAAGCAAAGGAACCAGGGAAACACAAAGGGAGGGTGTTACCTGCCCTTTGGGAGGGAGAGGGAAAAAGAAACAGGTGGGGGGGGATCAGCAGGAGAAGGAATTCGGGGGACAGAGCCTGGGACAGCGGGGCTGGGGAAAAGAGCAGTGGTAGCTTCAGTTCCTGCTGAAGGAGCACTGGAGAATAAAGCTATGTGCTCTGCACCAAGACTCTTTCTGGAGCATTCTGAGTACCTTGGGCGGTTGGCCAGGGAGCCTGGGCCAGGCAGGTTAGTGACCTAGCAGCCTGTGTTTCTGTACTCCTGCTATCCTGTCCCTACCACAGTCCTACCGAGGGGACTCTGCAAACCATGTCCCTTCAGAGCCTGGAGTTCCTCGGTTTGGCCATCTGCCCTGGGATGGTCAGGGCTGTTCTCATCCTGGGAAGGACTTAGCTAATGTCTCTGTCTTAAAGCACACAATACACTCCTTCCAGATCTACAGCCAGCATGACCTTTTCTTCACTAAGTGAAAGAGAGGAGGAATTGGTGCACTGTAATGATTTTCCTCTCCTTAGGCTTAGCTGAATATTGATATTGGCTCAAACACAAGGAGGCACAACAATATCCAAGGAGCAGCAGTTGCAGGCAGGCTTTTAGGAAAGCCTTTCATCTCTAAACCAGGCCTGGCTGCAAGGCTCAGAGAAGCAAAACAAACATTTCTGCCCTTGATGCACAGGACAAACGAGTAGCACAATAAGGCTGTGGACATACTGGAGTGACTCCAGTGGAGGCCACCAAGACATTGGGGTGGACAGAGCACAGGACAAAAGAGAGGTCAAAAGCCCTGGGTCTGCTCAGAAAAGAAGGCTTGGGGAATGATACTGTTGTCTGCAGCTACCAAATTACGGAGTTATTGAGGGGACACGTGAACGCGACACAAAGAAATTCAGAGTAAAGCTTCCCGAGGAACAAACCCAAAGGAATGCAGTGCTTCCCATCACCCCCGCATCTCTGTGTTCCCTTTCTCCTGCCCCTCCTGAACTGGCAGAGTGCCTCACTGGTTTTTGCTTGTACACCTCCATTTGTTTTTTCCTGGTGCAACCTCTTCCTCTTTAAATAGCACTCCCAGAAGCCACAAGATGGAAAGCTGAGTTGTGCCTGGCTTACAAAGTTGCCAGCTGGAGTTACAATGAACTGTACTTATATCATAAATCATGTGTCTGACCCCTCTTCCAACTGTGCCTTGCCTACAACCTCTCTAACGTGAAAAGCACTCAAAGGGTGGAAGCAGCACTTTGTCCTGGTCAGGACTAAGAAGCTCACAGCTTCCAGATGGTTCTTGGGTGAGCATAGACTTACCCCCCAAATCTCTCTTAGAGGATTATCCCTCTAAAAATATCACACTCATGATTCAATGGGGCGTTGATCATGCAGGCTTTTATTAATGATTGAGGATTGTGATGATCAGCCAGGTAGCAAATACAGTGTAATTCTTCCAAAGTGCAGTTGTGGATGAAGACGCTGTCAGGACGCAGAGGAATTATGAGTGCTCATGAGGATTTTAATGCTGCGCACAAATGGACTGATGAGATCCTTGGACGAATATAAAGGAAAAAGCTAAGCAGAGATATGGGCTGATACTGGCACTTACTGACTTGCCTACACATCTAAAAGCGCAGGTAGGAAAATCGGGAGAGCTCAGAGCAGGGTCATCTCTAAAAGCCACTTTAGAGGGAAAAACCTAATGGTCTCAATCCATTTAGTTTGTCTGAAGATTGAGATGGTTTGAACACAATTTTGTAAGAATCTATGTGAGGAGATTATACTTCCAGGTCTATTTATTTAAGGGCTTGTTTATATACAGGGCTTTTAAATCTAGCAGGCAAAGACATAAAAAAGATTAAGGACAGGATGCCCTAATGTTTTTATGCAGGGAGTGTAATTGACCCTCAGACACTCCACCACAACTCCAGGCAAGCTGTTCCATCATGCATCATTTCAAAGCCAGATTTGACTCCTTAAAGACCCAGGGTGTAGCTAGAGGTAGAACTTCTTGCTAAGCTCTCTGGAACAAGCAAGAGATGCCCAGGGGTGTCAGAGCAATGCCCAGTGCTGGGTCTCTCAGAGAAGGTACCTTTCCATGGAGCAAGGAGCATCCATGGATGACCAGGGACTGTCCCCACGCCTTGCCAAGGAACGGGCTCCTTACACACCAGCCTCCAACTGAAGTGTTAGGGAGGAGGACAGTGGCCAGTCAGGCAGCAGCTGGTGGCCCAGGAGATGCAGCAGTTCAGGCCACCTCCCCTTGCATCTGCACACAGAGTCTGCCAAGGACACTGGGGAGAAAACACTCTCTCCCCCTCACCTCCCGTTCCCTTTATTTTTCCCTGCCTTGTTGCTGGGTAACTCTGTTTGCCCAGCATGGGAGGACTCTGTTTTCAGAAGAACTCAGAACCAAAGAGTTTCTTCTTCAAACATAGGAAATGATTAATCAGAAACTTTGCTTGCTTTTTTTGGTTTAGATTTTCTATATAACTACAGACAGGGCTGGGGGGGGAGGAGGGGGAGAGAAGGAATAGGCTTAAATACTTTTAACTACAAACATGAACAGATCTTTTCACTGCTTTTGGTTAACCTTGCCTTCAAATTAAATCTGACTGACGTTTCAAGGCTGTCACAGGTGTGGTAGTGCTTAAGACAAGCAGAGTGATGTGTTCATGTGTTGTGCAGGGGGAAGAGTGAGTCCTTCTCACCTTGCCTGGCCAGGCAAGGCGAGGACCCTTGCCCTGTTTCGAAGCACAGTCTTCTATGGCTGTGGGCTGACTTTCCTCTTGAGGACAACCCACTTCTGCTGCTCCTCCTGCAGTATTTGTGAATGCCGAGAGGTTTCTCTATGTTAAGCATTAAGCTCTCTGCAGAGCCGAGGAAAGATTCGATTTCTCTTTTCTTTCATGGCACAGAGCCTGCTCGTGGGGCTTATTGCAGGCTTAAAGATAGCTTGAGAAATGGCCATCAAGGAAGACCTCCCAGTGTTTTCTTTTGAGGATGTGCCACCTCTCCGCAGGGAAGGTTAGGGAAGCCATCAGCGCCTCTGCCTCGTGTGCTGCCTTCAGGGACCTGGACTTTCCCTGGCAGATTTTTCTTTCCCAAGTGCAGATCAGATTAAACTGTTATCTCAATCTAAAATGCAATGTATTTCTCTTCTGGCGGCTGCAGCCCACGTCAGAAGCAGATATTATAACACAGCACAGCCTGTGAGCACTAATCAGACACCTAACGGGAAATGCTTAGAATAATGAGCTGGAAAAAAAAAAAAAAAAAAGCAAAAAAATGCTCTGAAATTCACTCCCTGTGGCAAAAGGGGAAGCCAGAGGGAAGACAATTTGCTGTGGTCCAGGAAAGTGCTGTATTTCTCAAAAAGAGCAATGCGAAGCAGTCCTAAGCCTATCTTCTGAAAACTACTTAGCACACACTAAATCAGTTAAAATGGGCACGATGGGATTTTTCATAAAGCAGTAGGTCACTGCCTAGCTTTTATCTGTGTGCATAAATAAGAGTGTGTAGGGAAGAGTGTATAAATAAGAGTGAAGAATTCAGAAGTCACAGGGACGCAGCTCCGCACCTTAAGCCAGGGAAACATTACTATGTCCAGACTGCGATGAATCCCCAGCAGTGACTGCCCAGATCTCTAGGGTAGGCCTTCCTCCTCCTCTGCCTCTGCTCCTCCTGCCTTTAAGCTGTGCCCTGCCCCGACCTGCATTCCCACTGCCAGCCATTCTTCCCCTTCACGCTCGTCAAAGAACAGGGTGTTGATGGATGCGAGCTCATTGATCTCATGCAAACTCTGGTGAGAAATACATAATACATGAGCCTGGATTTAGACACAGCAATTTGAATCACTGCTTCTTCCCCAGGCCATTTTAAAGCCTCCGTTTGGCTGTACGGGACCTTAGGTTGGATCAGGAGTGACTGGATTTGCTCTCTTACACCAGATGCAAATACGTGTTTTCCTTGATGTTTGTAGAAGTACCTGCACTTTCCCACCCACATGGTGCTCGGGCTTCATTTTCTGTCTCCAAGGCCAGGCAGCACAGGCTTGCACTCAGAAAATGCATGTGATTTATTGCACTTCCTTGCAGGGAGAGGAGCACCAAGGGGAAACATGATTGACATCAATATACATAACTCACCAAATTGTTTCAGCTTGGTGCTGATATTAGCAGCTCCATTGTCGCAAACTCTGCTCGAAGGCTCTCCACAGGATGACTTCTATGCATGCCAAGCCTGGACTGCCACCAGCTCCACCAAGTAAGTGGCTAAAAACTAGGTAAAATGAGAGGCAGCCTTTTTTCCAATACCTAATGCTTAGAAATGATGGGTTTAGTCCTTACCGGTGGGGGAAGGCTAGAGGCCAGGGGAGTCAGTGTTCTCCCTCCATCTGCCCCCCTCTCCTGGCCAGGCAGGGGCAGGTGTGGGCACTGGCCAGCTCTGAGCAGCATCACTCGGTCCTCCCTCTGAATTGACTCCTCTGAGCAGCTGCCCTGGCTTTTTGCTGCCAGACAATCCTGGTTGATTAATTCCTGGAAATACAGAACAATATTTCCATTGCAATTTATTACAGCCACTGAGACACAAATTCACGAGGAAGGGAACAGCAGGATGCTGCAGGAAAAGGCTTTCAGAAGGCAGGGGGAGGAAGAAAAGAAAACCCTTTCCATTTAGTAGCTTAGAAAAGCTTACTGTAACGTAACGCTGTCAAGGAGCCGTACCTGCCTGGAGAGTCAGTTGCAAGGATGCTGCAGGGAGGAAGTCCTGAAGAGAACAAATTGGATGGCAGAGCAGAAAATAGGGGGTCAGGACAGGCACGGCACAGCAGTGAGTCTGAGGAAGGGCTAGCAGGAGAAGGGCTAATTGCACCGGGAGTGGATTTAGCCACTGTCTTTGCTCTTGCAGGATGCGTTGCCCTTTGCACTCCCTCAGAGAGCGAGAGCGTGAGAGGAGATGTACCTCTGAATATTGAAAATCAATGCTTCTGTTGGTATGTAGAGAATTACTCCCTGGTACTATTTGCCAATATTGCATCAGATAACTGAGGAAAATGTGGCAAGCGTTGAGGTTTGCTGCTGTGGCTCCAGGGTGCCCACCTGGGACCTTGTGCCTCACCCTGAAGCAGCAACCCACCTTGGCAGCAACGTGCTTGTCATTGCACAAACACCTACAAGAGCAGCAAGAGCAGCCTTAAAGGAGGAGGAGGCGGCACTTCGCTGGCACTTGGTTACATTCAAACTGAAACCAGCTTGTGGGTGGTTGCCTGAATCCTTGCCAGTGGGGAAAAAATGAATTAATTTCTTTACAAATGACCTTTTCCTCTTGGGTTTATCTTGATTCTCAATGTTATTCATGATCAGCCAAAGAAAGCAAAATGAAAGGAAAATAAATTTAATTAAAATGTGGGTGAAAAGAAAATAGATTGGTCAGAAATAATGATATTCTAGTATAAATGTCCAACACAACGAACTTTGCTAGGCCAGGATGTGAATGGTCCCCCTGCAACTCCCGTAAAAGCTCCAAAAATGGAGAGACACCTGAATAAGAGAATACCAGAAAGAAATTGAGCCAATTTTGGCATGCTCTGCAGGTGAGTCATGTCTCAAAAACTGCTCAGAACATCACAGGGTTTTCATAGCTGTGCATTTCCAGCACACATATGCTGTGCTCTGCTGGTCATCCCACCGGCAGTCAGAAGAGCATTTCCATGCTCTAAACTCATCTCCATGGGGTCCATCCAGGTAGGGCAAGAACTGAAGTGTGTTGGTTGCTGTGTGCCAACAGACTTATGCAATGAAAAACCATAGGGGTTTTTCTCAATAACATGTACACAGGCAAAATAAAAGCTATTAAAATTATTTGTGATGGAAGCATTGTGCTCCTGCCAGGCTGGATCTTCAGACAGGTACCACTGTGATGGACATGCTGCCTTTCTACTTCAGAAGCAGCAAAAGCCAGGGATGAGGAGTGTCCTGTAGGACAGACATGCCTGGGAGCAACTTGGCAGAGTCAGTCCTCAGTACATGGGATTTAAGCACAGGCTTGTTTGCTGAAATCCCACAGCCAGATAATACAGGCAGGGGGAGGGATGTGAAGATGGAAAGTGCTCTGGCCACCATGAATACCTCTGTGGAGCTGCAGCCAGGTCCTAGAGGGGCTGGGTTAAGGGACGGGGCTGAAGACACTGAGGTTTTCATGGGCTGACTGAGGATAAGTCACGTGGCGACCAAGTGGCTTAAGATATGTGCAAGTAGCATTCACTCCTGGCACATTGTCCTTCCCTCACTAAGGAGAGCAGTGGGGAGAAATGGCCATGGATCCAGGGCCAGGGAGAAGGGAGAGGGAAACAGACAGCAAACATCATAAATATCCCCCAAAACCTACCGCTATGCTCAGTAGGAAGGTACAATTCTCCAAGCAGATGAGCAGTGATTAGAAGTGAAGCAAGAATCGTGATGAGGATGGTGATGCTGATAGAGTAAAGCCCATGCTCAGGTGGCCATCAATGTGTGTTGGTGACTTACCTTTGATGTCTCAGTGGCTCAAACCATCCCAAGGTGCCAAGAGCCTGAATTTTACGAAGCAGTAACTGCCTGTGGCACCCCAGGGCTTGGGGTTTCTGAAAGAGGAAAAATTATTTCTAGCCAACTGATCGGAGGGGGGACACTAGACATGGTCAGCCAGACCCTGCCATAGAAATGTATCTGGTGTTGCTGCTTCGGTAATTGGTGATAATTTTAACAGTGTGCTTGAGCCCCACAGGAGAACCCACTCTGCTTCAGAGAAGATGAGCCTTGACATGGCTTTCTAACCAGGCAGAGCACCGCAGCGAGAAACGCAATCGGAGATGGTCCTGCTAATCTCAGCATCTCACCAGGAAGCCCGTGTCAAAAGGAATAAGGCCAAGAGGTTTAGAAATCCCAGGTCATTCTGGTGCCTGGTAGAGCTTGGGACACCTCATGGGGCTGGGCAGGGAAGACTGGCATGCCCAGGCTGCAGGAGGGGTGCTGGCTGCCATCAGCAGGCAGTGCCAGGGCCCAGCAGGCTCTAGGAACACGTTTCCCCTGAGGTTTGAGCTTGACAGGACAGATGGCTCCATGGCTACAGTCAAAACTCATTGATTCTGAGAGCTAGCTCAGACCCTCTGTCAGACTAACCCAACCTGCAGAGAATGTCTCGTGATGCTGTGAAGGGCCAAGGCTGATTTACTGCCTTCCTTGTAAATTTAGTAACTTAATGTTAACAAGAAGAAATGGAGGCTCAAACCATAAACACAGGCATGCAGATGACAGGTCTCTCCTCCCTCTGCAGAAGCAGAAGTCTCTTGTGACTCCGATATTGTCTGAAATAAGATTTTCTATGGTTTAAAGAATTTACATTTGGGGATGCGTTTGGAGAACCTTAAAACCAGCTCAGAACTCCCCAGTGCTGCCCCTCTGGCCCTCAGGGAGCTGGTGCAGAATGGGGTCCAGCACAAGCAGCACCCAGAGGATGCCCCAAGAGGGCTCCAGAGATGTTCTCTGCTAAATAACACATCAACCCTGAAGTTAAGCACACACCAAATAATTCATAAGAGGAAATGAATTATTAATTAACTTCTCATTATTGCCATTCTAATTACACACCATTAATTTCATACCTAAAAGGTGCTGTAATATTCTTGCTGAATCATCTCTTGCTGGTCTCAAATTTGAGGGTTTCAACGTGTCTGGGGGGGATTGGAAAATAAAAGACAAACTGGGGGGGGGGACGACCAGAGCAAGCACTTCAGGGGCAACTTCCCCATTTGCTTTGCAGCAAAATAAACAATTTTGAAAATTCCCTTTCCCCAGACTCCGGGGAAGTTCAAACCCTCCATATCACTGTGCTTCTTTCCTCTTACTGTACACAACTAGCATTGATTTTTACAGGAGGGGCATCTTGGAAGACAGCAGGTCAGTCTGCAGAAGGAAACCAAACCTTGTCCAAAGTGTCTTGTGGTGCCTGTGGGTACTCCTGCAGAGCAGCAAGGCCCAGGGGGGACGTGTGTGCTGGGAGAGCCATGTGTACTGGGAGAGCTGCCATGCTGGGACCTCTCCGGGCAGCTCCCCGAGGTGGGCTGTGTGCTTTGGCAGCTTCCCCAGCATCGCCGGGGCTCCGAGGAGTGCCGTTAACGGGCACCGCACAGGTCCCCGCTGCTGAGAGAAGACGGGATCGTTCCAAAGAAATGGCAGCTTTGCCTGATTTGTATGTATTTCCTTGTGTTTTTATGGCAGCCCATAAAATAGATCGCCTGTCTTAAAAGACGTGAGCAGGTCAAGCTCGGCTCAGGTCTCTCTTGCATACTGGTGCCTGCTGGAGAGTACAAGAGGACCTGGGGGGGAGGCTCCAAGCCGCAGGCCCCATACAGAGCACGTCACTGCTGTATTTGCACCAGCAGATTGAGCTGCCTGGGGACTTCTGGAAAAAGTGCCTGGGCAGAGGGAATGCTCCATTCTCCTTAGGAGAGCAAGAGACAGCCACAACTCTATTTTCAGCTGAGGTTTCCAAGGCACTTGTTTACCAGCACTGCCAACAAAATCGGTTATCGCATCAGCACTGCTGACAGCTCTGTCTGGAGCTGACTTTTCAGGGAAAGCACCTCAAGAGCACTGGAGGCAGTGCCAGGGCTTTGTAGGAAGGATACAGCAGTCTCATGCAATTGCCCATCACTGAAACCCATTAATCAGCACCGGGACCCAGCTGCCCTGCTCTTCTTACCCTTGCCGAGATGAAACCAGTCCCTGCTGACTGGTGCCAGTGGGGCAGTGTGTTCCCCGGGGGTGCTGCCTGCTCTAGGCGCAGGGTTCTCCCTCACGGACAGCAGTCCTTGGCAGCTGGATCCTTACCAGCCCTCACTGGTGTTATGTGTCTGGAGTGGCTCCCCAGCCATGGTGATGCCAGTGTCCCTGCTCAGCATCGCCCTCTGAGCCTGTCTCACCAGCCAGGTCCAAACCTCCCACATTCATACCTGTTCTTCTTGCCATGCCTGGCATGTGCAAGGACTCAGGAGAGACCTTCCTGGCAACTGTGGTGTTACATCTGCTGTGCTTCGCTCGGTGAGTCATTAGGTAATTACCTGGAAAGTCAATTGGGTTTGTCTGGATGGATTTATTGCCGCACACCCATCCTGCTGATTTCTCCCAGGCCTAAAACCCATGAAGAGCTTCTCCCAAGCAGTGATGCAAGTGGCCGGAGCCCTCAGGACCTGCATCAGGAGACACTTAGCTACTCTGGTGAAGCAGAGAGCAGCACCAGGATGGGCACAAACACCTTCTCCATGCCCACTTGCAGGGTATCACCCGTGTAGGGCTCTTGTCCTGTGCTCCTGCTGCTGCTGCTACCCCCATCCTGTGCACTCTGACTGCTCACTGCCACATCAAGGCAAGCTCAGTGGCTGGGGCTGGCCAGGGTCTCTGTCCCTGCAGAGCTGCCACAGACACTCAGGGGAGCGAGGATACACTTCTCCCCACAGACAGGGAGATGAGCTGCGGATCTGTGAGGTCCCCTCCAGTCCCATTTCAACAGCCCTTGGAGCAGAGCCGGGTAGGTGATTTGGGGAGCATGGTGTGAAGTTTCCAGCCTCACATCAGCCTCCCATCAATTTCCTGAAGTAATGAAGAGGTAATTAAATTTAGCAGGGAAAGGGAAGCTTCATCGATGGCAAGAGCATATTGAAGCTCTCGATCTCATCAGGGGAAATGCTAGGCTCCAAATTAAATGCATTTACTGTTTCATGTACCCTGGCTTACAATTGTCGTAATGAATCCGGGAATTAATTGTTTGTCCATTTAAAACAAGTCCCCTCTTGCACTGTGCCGTGCTTCCCTCCTCCCAGCCCTCCGTAATTTGATATTCCGGTTAGAAAACAAATTGGCATTCATTGGAAAATCAATCTTTTCATTGTTTAACTCTCATTTCTCCAGGGAATGTGTGGGAATGGAATTACATCCTCTGACATGAACCCTCTCCGAATGCCTAATTGCGGCTGGGGAGCAGAGAGGCTGCCCACATCCTGAGAGCCCCCAGCACCCCGTGCCGGCAGCATCCCTGGTGCTTCCTGAGGAGGAGGGTGGAGCTGGTCCACGCAGGATAATACCAGCCAGTTGCCTCGGTAATGAGCCCAATAATAGAGTCTGTCATTTATTAGCTGGGATAAAATGGAAAGTGCTTGTTATGGTGGGGAAGATGACAAACTGTGTGAAGAAAAACCTGAAGACACACCGTACTGTGTCTATTCAGGCTGAGGAGAGGAAGAACAACCAACGTGTCCTTTCGTATGGTTTCAGAAGAGCTCAGCTCCTGCGCTTCCACGTCCTGCCACGATGCTGCTTCTGCAGTGCTGGGCCTGTGGCCACCGGGGTCCCCAAGGACTGGGGCTGGTGTGTCCCCAGGCTGCTCTCACAGCCTACACCAGAGGTCTCCTTTGCACAAGGACAGAGCGGTACCCACTCAGGACTTTGCTTTCTCCTTGTAAGATGGCACTTCCTAAGCATGATGGTCTTGCTTCCCATGGAGACACTGGCTGCTGAAATAAGCTGCTGGTTTTATGGGTAATATTGGTTGTCTTTTACACTTACTGCAGGAAAATGAATAGCCACTTTTATTAAAAAAAAAAAAAAAAAAGGTTTACTGTGATATCACAAAGTGCTAATGAATATACAGAACCAAAGTATATGGTACCCTGTGAGCCAGAGCTCCCAGACAGAGATTTAAAGCAAAACAAGTAGTGGACAAAGATGAAAGCCTGAAACCAAAGGAGGTCATATAATTACTCAGGGACAATAAATTTATGAAAAATTGAGCTGTCAGTCCCCTCCATCTAGACACCCAGTTCCATTTCAAAGCTAAATAACTCGTATTTGCAAAGAGTTAATGTAGCAGATAAAGCAGAACAGCAAAAGCAGCTTCTGCATTTGTAAGGCACGAAGTTTACTCCGACCCACTCCATGCTGAGCATGGGAGCCCCCGGAACATCACCCGCCACTCAGGGCACGAGCAGTGGAGGGGCTCCCCATCCAGAGCTGCAAACCTCTGCCAGCAGCTTTTCCCCAACCAAAATGAAAGGTCCCAACACTTGGCCCTGTGGGACAACACCGCATTTGTCTGCGAGCCCGGGGCATATGCTCACCGCCTGAACTCACTTTCTCGCTTTTCCTCTTCCCTTCCTTCTCTTCATTCACAAATTAGCAACCAACATGTTCCAGGTTGTACTAATTAGTTGTTTGGAAGATTTCAAAGGACTGTTTGGGCAAAGCATATGCTGCTGCCACTGGGAACTGGCTCGGGCTGGCTGCCTCCCCACTGCTGCCTGGCAGCCAACTGGGACACCCACTGGTGTCCCTGGGGGCACCTGCCCCACGCAGAGGGTCCACACATTCCTCCTTATGGCCCTGGCAGGCTGAGAGGGAAGAGTAATGGTTGGACTCAATAATCTTAAAGGTGTCATCCAACCAGAAGGATTTTATTTAGGGTTCCCAAAGTTGGGTGCAGAAGGTCAGTCACGCTGCCAGCAGCCTTTTCCATGGCGGGGGGTCCTGGCTCCCCATAGCCAGCCCCTCACCCATTTGAGCCCCAGTGTGGGCTTGGCACAGGCAGCATCAGCAGCAGGCCAGTGAAAGATGGTGTGTCACTCTCTGCAGCACAGTAATCATATTCCCTCCCTTTTCTTATATTCTCACTTAGCAACACTATATGAGCATCTTTGTCAGGCACATATTAGGAACCATTCTTCATAAAAAATTAAGGGCTATGGAAATAAAGTGACCTCTCCAAGGGCTTCAATTACACTGTAAGGTAATTGTGTCTTCCCCAGGCCTCCATCACAGTGTTCAGGAGTCTTCAGCAACAATTTATGTATTTATTACAGTTTAAGTATCCTTAGCCCTCAGCTCTTTCCAGTAATGAAAATAAATAGTGCAAAATCCAGCAAATAAGACTGAGCCGTGTGTAAAATATGACGGCAATCCTCCCAGCCATCACACCGCAGGGAGAAGTGTCAGTAACCTCCCTGCACCCTCACAGGGTGGCAAAGCTGCTCCCCTGTGCTGAGCCCTGTGAGACCTCCATAGGGCATGTACTGGTGACAGGACGAGGGGAACCACAGCAAAGGGTTGGGGCTAAAACCATCTGGACTGGGACTGGTACCAGGGCACGGCAGAAAGCCTGTCTCAGGACAAAAATACGGATTTATTATTGGTTTGGGCACTAAAGGTTGCTTGGAATTGGGACAGGAAGGCAAACCAGACTTTGTTTTATTTATTTTTTGCCACAAAGCCTTTTTTTTGTGTGCAAACCTTTTTTTTTTTGGCAGGGAAGGAGCACAGACGGGCTTCGGAGGCTGGGGGCAGGCTCAGCTCCTTACCCAGTAGGGGAAAACTCCCCGGGCAAAGCGTG
>WTSP01017980.1:0-51020 GCA_025331215.1 Actenoides lindsayi | reverse complement strand
GCTCTATTGTTCAGCCAGTTCTCAACCCATCTCACTGTCCTCTCGTCTAACCCACAATTCCTGAGCTTACCCACGAGAATGTTATGAAAGACAGCGTCAAAAGCCTTGCTGAAGTCAAGGTAGACAACATCCACTGCTCTCCCTGCATCTACCCATTCAGTCATACCATCATAGAAGGCTATCAGATTAATCAGACATGACTTGCCTTTAGTAAATCCATGCTCGCTACTCTTGATAACCTTTTCTTTCATATGCTGATATATGATCTCTAGAATGAGATGCTCCATTATCTTTCCAAGGTTGGAGGTGAGGCTGACCGGTCTGTAATTCTTCCTATAAAAGAAATACTTTATAAAACAATAATTTTGTGAATATAATACTCATCTCAAGAACTAGGTTGTGGCAGTTCTTTAGGAATAGCTGAGGAAGATACCATCTCACTGAAATGCTCCGGCTGAGCAACATTGAAATATTTCACCTACAGGTTTAGCAAGCTCCTACCTGAAAGTAACCTTCTCCCTGGGTCTCTGAGGGTGATCTGGGAGCAGGCCCACGTACCAGTAAGGAACCCAGTTGTGCACTGACACTGAGACCTCCCACAGCTTACCCCAGAGGGTCGCTGCTGTCTGAGCCCTGGCAGGAGAGGGAATGAGATGGGTGCAGACAGGCTGGGTGGCAGTGTGGTCCTTGCTGGGTTGGGCTGGTAGGACATGAAGCAAGTTGATGGAGCCCTGGAGCACCCTGTACCATCCTCCCCTGGCCACAGAGCCCTATCAACAGAGCACCCAGGTCTGTCTGGCTTCACCTCGCTCAAGAACATCCCATAGCCTGTGGTCCAGGACAGCAGCACACACCTCGGTTTCCATCCCCAAGCAACATGCGAAAGGTGAAGAGATGCAGTCTGGTGATGCTCTCCTTGCTTTTTCTTGCTGGGGCTGCTACTCCAGACAGGGAAATGTGGAGAGGCCTCATCCCCACAGCCAGAGGTGGTGATGAGGGGGATGAGCAGCAAACAGAGCATCTCTTACAACAGGACTCAGGGGATCTCAGGCCCTTTTGATAATTTGTTCGCATACAGAGTCCCTGCAGCCAAAGCAGCAAAATCCCTGTTTCTTCTTCTGTTCTAACCCATTTCTAGATTTCTGAGCAATTGATGTAAAAAATATTTTTAAAAGCATCTTTGCCTTTAGAAATTCAGTTCCATCTGCTCTCTCAGCCTTGCCTGGGGCATCTGCTTCCCCCTGAGCAGCTGCTGAGCCCCCCGGGCTGCTGCTTCAAAGTGCTCCTGGGGGATCTCCAGGAAGGCAGCTCTGCCACAGGCACTGTCACAGTGCTCCGGAGGGTCCCCGCCGGATAAATGGAGCTCAAAGCCAAGTTCCACATTGCTGTTCTTGGAAAAACGGTGCCAAGAGAGGGGAGCAACGTGCAGCACTGCTGTGGGGCAGGGAGCTGCTGGGAGGGCCCCAGAGGTGCCAGAGCTGCCCATGGCAATGCAGCCCCTGGCTCAGCCATGTCTGGCCAGGGCTCGTGTCTAAGAGCAGCAGCAGTGATGTAGGCAGCAATGCTGAGCTGTAGGTGAAAGAGGAGGGAATATCCCCACCAGCTCCTCGATGCAGGCTTGGTGAGCCCCACATTAACTACTCTGGTAGCTGGTTTAGTGGTGGACTCGATGATGGTTGGGCTTGATGATTTTTGAGGTCTTTTCCAACCTAAATGATTCTATGATTCCATACTCGGGGCTTGACTGTGTTAAGCACCATCAGGGCAGCACTGGAAAACTTCAGCCCCAGGTTTTCTTTTCAAATATACATGATAAATACTTTTTTTTTTTTCAAACTGCACCCTCATCTCCAAACAAAATCAAACACAGGCGAGTGAAAAATCACCGCTGAGCAGCGAGACCATAAATCACTGCCTTTCCTATCCCTGCTGGCCACAGAGGCTGGAGCGTGGCCATGGCCATGGCTGGTAGGCAGAGGCAGGCTCTTGCAGAACACACGCTCTCCAAACCCCTGGGCTCTGTCATTTTCTCTCTGAAAAGCTTCACAGCCCTGTAAGCCCATCCCCACTGCAGCTCCCAGGGGAGCAGCAGAACCGTGCACCCTCGTGGGGACGGCAGCTCAGGGTGACACCATCCCTCCCTGCTGCAGTCTTGCCCTCCTCATCCTGCAGCCCCTTCCTTCCCCACAGCACTCACAGCCCAAATCACGGTGGTCTGACTTTCTGCAGAGAGGGGTTTGTGCCCGTCCCACGCCTTAAGCAACTATCCCTCTACCTGATGACAGACACACAATGGAGGGGTAGACCCTGAGAGTGTCAATAAAAAGCTCTTCTTGGCTTAGTGATACAAATTACAGGATGATATAAAGGCCTATTAAAGGCTGCTCTCCAGAACAAACGTTGCCCCCGTGGCTAATCAGCAGAATACTTCCCTCATTGAGAGACAAAATTAATATAATCATTTGGCAGATGCAACAATGCCAAGTAAACAACTTGCAATTGAGCTTTATTGTTATGATGCCTTTTGTTGCTGGTCTTTGCCTCGAGAGAGTGGCAAGGAAAAAAAGGGAGAATACAAATGGAAACCTGTAAGAGCCTGAAATAAATGCGTGCCCCGGAACTGCGGGGAGCCAGGGATTAATGGGGGTGTCAGCACACATGGCACAGCCTGGCCACGCTGCCCTGTCCCCCGCAGTGGTACCCAGTGGGCAGGGGGATGGGCACGCAGCCTTGGCCAGGATGTCTCCCCCAGCCCCGCAGGCAGCCCACACCCTCAGCCATGGGCTTTGTAGAATATTTTCATTTTTAAAAGGAGTTTGTAAAGGGAGAAGATGCTCTGTCAGCACCATGAAAGCTGGCATTAATCAAGGGTGATAGCGTGATCTGCTCACGGGTGGTTAGCGTTATAAAATACATATTAGCATTTTTAGTATTAATCAGTATAAACAAGAAAAATCTTTTAAAAACAGCTAATTAGAAAGCTTATTTACTTAGAGAACCAGAAAGAATTAATATCACATCTCAGGGCCGTGAAACATTCACAGAGAGTAAATTTCCCCAGGCTCACGGCTTGTCCACATCGCACACATCCCAGGCTCTTCCCACCCCTGATCTGAGGACCCTCTCCTGCCAGCTTGGATTGGAGCAAATCCTTTTCCAGGAGTCACAAACACAGGATGAACTGCACTTCAAAGCTCATCATTAGCCCAAGAGTTCTTCCAGCTCCCTGCTGAGCCTGCGGCAGGAGTGGGCGTTTTACGGCATTAATGGTGCAACCTCGAGAAGCCAAATCATTACAGGGGCCTGAGGTTGTCGAGTGATGGGGCTGAGCCAGCACAACACAACAGGCAGAGATTTCTGTGCTTACAGAAACCACACGGGCTTTTACTCGCCTTTCATCCCTCCCCATCATAGGATGCAATGGTGTTGCAGCAGCAGAGCAGGGAGCTGGGGGACCCACCAGCTCCCCCGCTACACTCTATAGCCAACGTAGTTCAACAGGCAGCCTTTATGTAAAAGCATCTCCATAAAAACTCTGCTTGTCCCCTTTCCATGGCCAGACCCCGACAGCCCTGTTTCCTCCTGGGACCAGGCGGTTAGCGCAACCCCAGCACCCATCTACAGTCCAGGGAAGCTGCAAGTCCCACATGGAAAACACGAGGCAAGCACGATTAAGCAAAATCCTTTACTTGTCCCCCAAGTGCTGGAGAAGATTTTGTGAGCTGAGTGGTTGGAATAACAGCAAATGCCAGCCTTTTACCTTGGATTTGTATTTGTAACACAAAGGGAATTTGGTGGCTTCTGCAAGATAAGCCCCCAGGCAGGGACAGTCCTGTCGCACTGGCTCAGCCCCCACATCCTGCTCCCTCCCAGCGCTCTGGTTGTGCTCCACTGAGTCATTCATTCCATCCTTCCAGAGGCTCCACAGCTCCATTCCCACCAGAGCAGCCGTGGGCTGCTGCAGGGCAACGGAGGCATCTTGCAAAGCAACCAGGATGCATTAATAAGGTCAGATGGGAGAAGGAGAAGAGTTAGTAGGGGCTGAGAGCCTGCTTTGACAGCTACCCTAGCGAATTCCCTGCTTCCTTGTCTTTGAAGCAGTCAGCCACGCTAGAAAGCTAATGCTCAAATGTTTCTTAGCTCTACTTAATGCTAAATCAAAGCATGAACCACCAAGGGAGTCTGGCTCCATCACAGCCTGGCTGCCCACCAAGGCTGGCTGCTGGGGCTGTGCCTCTCCCCTGCCTCCCTGCTGCCCATTTCAGCTCCCCAGGGCCACAGGCAGTTGGCTTCCCTAGCTGCTGGGGGCTGCCCGAGGCACAGAAAAAAATTTCTTCATAGAAAGGGTTGTCAAGGCCTGGCTCAGGCTGCCCAGGGCAGGGATGGAGTCACCATCCCTGCAGGGACTTTACAGCCCTGTAGATGTGGTGCTGAGGGACATGATTTATTGCTGGATTAACAGTTCAACTGCCAGGGGATGATGGTGCAAGACTGGCAAAGGCGTTCATATGCTCCAAGTCCATCAGACCCAGCAGCTGGGGCTGGGACAGGCACCCCCAGCCCGGGCCAGGAGCTTGCACTGCACAAGCCTGGATGCTGACACAGTCCCCACAGGCTGCATACCTCTGCTTTCCCTGTCACCCATTTCAGAGCAGCTGGGGAACAAAACCCCTTAGGGACAGGCATAGGAATCTGGCCATGGCCTGGCAGCTGGGACACGGGGCAGTACAGAAGGGCTGGGATGATGAGAACCTTCCCCCTCAGAGGTTACAGGACACCAGGCAGGAGGGTTAGGGCTGCCAGTCGAGGAGCAACGATACTGGCAGATGTTTCACGCAAGCTGTTGGCTCCAGGAGCAGAAGGGTGAGGGGGAAAGACCCGAGACTCTCACTGCAAGCGGCTGAGGGTCAGAGGAGAGGGAGTTCGCCAGGCATGTGTTAACTCCCACCGAGCAGACACCACGCTGCCACTCACGCATGTTCACACCAACTGCTACCAGCTCATCCTCCTGCAAGAGCGGGTGGAGGAATCCTACAGGGAACCCAAAGCACTTGAGGCTGGAAATCACTACTCTCAGCAGCTCTTATTTTTAAACATGGGTTACAGGCCTTATTTACCAGCAGGAGCAATGTCGTCAGGAGCAGTGACTGCAGATGCCTCCCTTGCCTTTTGCAAAGTAAACCTCCTGTTTTGACTGCAAGCTGACTGATGCTCGGCTATTTGAGGAGGAATATTTCTAGCTACACAGTGTGAGCCAGACTTATCAGCCAATTAAGTATTTATGGCCAATTCCATTTTACTAGCAAGATGGTTGGGAAGCAAGCACCAGTTACATCAGAGAAATGGGTTAAACTTCTATAAACACCTCCATGCTGGCCTACCAGAAACTATACACTTGGAAGGCTTGTAAAAGCTTCTCTTCAGGCTATGCTTAGAAGCAATCCATCACCGGAGAGTGTGGTTTAAACACTGCAGCAGTAACTCCACCTGTCTTTAGTGAAGCATTTCCAGCATGTGAAGCAAAAGGCCCTGTGCTCCCAGCCCCCCAGGGAGGGTTAGCTGCAGGTCTTCCTGGGACAAGCTTTCCTGTCAGCTGTCACCTGACTCTTGTCAGGTCTACCCCATGATCATATGCATTATCTCTGGCAGGTGTTGATTTAACTCTGTTTTCCAGTTTTCCCAGCATGGGCTACCACCTCTAATATGCTCCTCTCTTCCTGAGATCACTTAGAATCCCTGGATCCAAACTCAAAGTAAATTAACTCCCTTTAGGATGCACCTACAGGGGGAACTTCTTCTGTAGCTTCCTCAAACAAACAAAAAAAACCCCTAAAAAATAAATTAAAAGAAACCCTGCTGCCTATCCCAGATCTTAGGGCAGCATCACCACCAGCCTCCCTCCCCTACTTGAGTTTAGCAAACTTGCACACGTCATGCAACTCGCTCTCTCCCAGCTTCTCCAGCTGATACCCACCCTTCTCTGTCCAACTCCAGCAATTTTAGGGGAGATTCCTGCTTTCACAAGGGAAAGTACAACAGGTGTGTTGATACAGCAAAGGACAAACAGCTTAACAGCTTCTCTCTTTGCTTTTCAGTCTGTAGGGGGTTGTTTACAACACCCTCCAATTTCTGTGAAGTAATACTTAACATTTACCAAGCATACTTGAGCCCCTGGATGAAATGTACCGCTGGAGTCACTCCGCCTGTCGCACCGTCTGCCAGAGACCAATCAGTCATTTGGTTGGTGGTTGCCACGCGTCTCCCAGGGTGGACATTCCCCCTGCTACAGCATCTTGGACTGCTGACACGTGGCCAAGCCCTGGTGACCAAGGTCATCGCAGCCTTTAAAACCAGTAGGCTATGATGGTGGGTGAGAGAAGTCAGCCTAAACAAGGAAACGAAAACACTTCAAATGCCGTGGTAATGATAGGCAGTGACCAACATTTATTTATCAGCCTCTTTCCAGCTGTGCCCTGTGACAGGACAAGAGGTAATGGTAGCAAGGTGAAACACAGGAAGTCCCACCTCAACATGAGGAAAACCTTCTACTGTGAGAGTGGCACAGCCCTGGAACAGGCTGCCCGGAGAGGTTGTGGAGTCTCCTTCTCTAGATACTTTCAAGACCCGCCTGGATCTGTTCCTGTGTGGCCTGCCCTGGGTGCTCCTGTGCTGGCAGAGGGGTTGGACTCTATCTCCAGAGGTCCCTTCCAACCCCTACCATTCTATGATTCTATTTGTTCCCAGGTTATATCCCATTAAGTGTGACTGCAGTCACCCAGTTCCCTTTCCTGCCCTCATTGCAGCTGGTCTTAATCCAGGGATAATTTTCTTAGGCTTCTAAGAGGTGTTTATCATACAGCATTTCCCAGCAGTACCGGAGAGACAGCTGATGCCTTGCCAAGTGCGCAAGGACTGAAAAGCATCTGTATTTCAGATGCATTGATATGCCTCTAAAGCAAAAGTTGTCACCGAGGCACAACCACAGCTCAGCCCCTTTGTGTCCAACTCCTACAGAGGTGCTGTGATTTTCATGGCAGCCTTCACAGGGAAACCACCCTCTAAAATTTGATGTGGGATTGCACCAAGCCCTTGAAGTACCTCCTGCTTTGTGCTCTCCACGCTGGGAGAGGGGCAAAGGAAAGAGGGGGCTGCTGGTATTGGTTTTCAAATCACTGCTAGCTCAAAGTGTCCCACTGACCTTCAACAGGGACCTCGGAATATCTGCTCTAGTTTAAACTGCTAATTGGTACCTGCAACAAAAGGCAGTGGGAAGGTGGTAGCAGAAAATAAAAGTTATACTTGCCTACGCTCTTTGCACGAGGTGTCTGAGGCACACAATGCCAGCGCACCGCGGGTGGAAAGGCCATCTTCTTCTAGCTGCTTTCAGCTGTAGCCCCTCTCACTGTGCACACCAGGACAAACTGCTCCAGCTCCAGCTGACAGCTTCCCACACGGCCACCTCGGTGCAGTGATTTGTGGCGTGCAGTAAATGCAGCTGTCTGCGATTCACGGTAGGCATTTTATACATCACACACACATACACACAGACATACTGAGCACTGGCATTTTTACAGTCCACCAGAGGAAAAACCCAATTCTTCAGGTCAAGTAGGGGAAAAGCGCTGACAGTTGTGGTCTCATCGGAAGCAGGATCCTGGGATGAACACTGAAGCACACTGCATTCAGTGCTGCGCAGTGACAAATGGGCTATACTGGGAAATAAGTCATCCCATGAGTGACTACTGCCAGTTGAAGTGGATGGCAGGATAATATGTGGTGACATTCAGCATTAAGCCAAGTCTGATAAGCCACAACAAGGCATGAGCCAGACCTTCACTTGAATGTGAGTGCTCTCAACATGCTCAAGAATATTTGCCCACTCTTTGCTGAAAATCCCAGAAGAGCAAAAGATATTTTCAGGGCAATGTTTTAAAACTAAATGCGATGCAGTATGAAAATTCCCTTGTATAATAGCTGAAGGAGGATATAAAATGCTCAGAGAGAGAGAGGCTGGTGCTGCCACTCTTGTTAGTTCTAGGATATACTGTTTCTTTCCCATTCATGAATAATTTTCTGTGAAATCCACATCTGAACAAGTCTTCTTGCATACTGAATTTCAGCAGCCCTGGAGCCAACGCCCTCCCAAAGTTGTACAAGCTTGAAACAGCTGAGTGCTTGGTGCCCTGCACCTACAGCAACGGTTGGAAAAGCAGAGTGGTGTGGATTGGCTTTTTAAGGCCAGGGATGTTCTTCCAGGAGCAGAAGCCTGGGGACACTTGACCCAGACACTAGCCCACTGGGGTTTTCTGCTCGAGGACTATGTTTGTCACTCCCTGTGCCAGCTGACAGCAGGCATACTGGTTGTGACCGACAGCCTTGGTCAAGACACACAACAGCCCGCTCCCAGGGGCTGTCCCCTCTGTGCAGGGTTGACTGGAGTTGAGGTCTCTAGCTGAGAACTCCATTTCCCACGAGGTTTGCTCAAGCTCAATGCTTGGACAAGCCACCAGGTCCACACAGAGAGAAGGCTCTCTGAAACTTGGCCCATATTACACAGAGCTACTGGCCTACCAGCAATACTTCAAGTGGGTGAAACCAGGGCAAACCAGCCCTCCCCCTGGGGCTCTCCACTGACATGGGCATTGCCACTCCTGAAAAAAAAAAAGACGACATGAGAACCAACATAGGTGATGCAGAAGAGCAGGGTCTGGAAGCATCTGAAGTTTAGTTGATGCAGCAGAAATGAGGAGACTCAAGCCTTGTCCACCTACCCCGCTTGCATATGGTCTCCCTGCAGAGCAGCAATCGTACCTGGAAAGAGGTCCCGCAAGGTTCCTCATGTCTGGCTGCTGAGTGAGCCAAGAACAGTCAGTTAACAGTGACACCACCGAGCTGGGGTCATAGATCCCAGACGGAGGAAAGCCCATTGCTCATAGCAATTCACAAATGAAAAGCAAACTGGTTTGGTTTTTTTACATTTATTTTACGAAAGTGTACAACTACAATATGAAACCATTCCTTGGTGAAAGCAAAAAGAAAAGGGTAGGAAATGAATGCCAAGTGAAAAACGTTCGTGTGTTCCAGGGGAAGAAGCCTCCAGAGACAGAGCCTGAAGACTCCTGAAGCTTGGAAGTAAAGGTCATATTTCTATTTTACAGAAACTTCCTACAGCAGATCGGTTAAGTTCTCATTGTGACTCATAACTCGGTGGAATGGGTTTCTAGTTTGTTCTCTTTGAGAACCCAATTACTTCAAGTGCATCACACCAGTAAATGAAATCAGTGTGCTGCTGCTATATTTATTATTAGGCATTTGTTTTTCCTTATGGTGACTGCATTATAGCTGCCACAAATATGCAAAACCCACTGAATGAGAACAGCACAATTTCTTGAACACTTCCAATCTCTCTAAGCCGTGCTACTTTACGTGTTCTCCAATACCTGGATTTTTCTGACTAATGAACTCTTCCACTTGCTGGAAAACACTGAATGCAATTAGTACTTCATTGCGCAGCCTCAATGGATCAGCCTCAATGTATGCCGTGCCCAGCAGCTGAGCACTGTCACAAAGCCCAGCACTTGGCAGAAGGACTAGAAATCCAGAAGATAAAAGGGAGATTTATGCACACTCCCACCAAGGCCTGCTGCAGAATTTAATTGGCAGAGTTAGCAATACAGAGGCTGCAGAGAGAACCGCCAAGGTTACGGCCCCAGCGCGAGTCACGAAGCGGTAACGAGTGATGACTCCCAGGCTTAAAAATAAGAAATCACATTTGGTTCCTCACCTTGCACCGCCCCGTGCCAAGCTGCACTATGTGCTCTGATCGAGTCAGTCTATTCCTTTGCTCTTCTCAGTCCAGCTTTCTCTCTTCAAGGGGAGATACAAATCACTCCATCCAACCCTTCCGCAATCCCACCCAGCCTCTGCCGACACTCTTCCCGCAGCTGCCTCAGCTCTCTCTCCAGGCTGGCCTCTCGCAACTGCAGCTCTCTGATCACCTCTGTAGCACTGACAGCTGCAACGGGCTCCTTGGATACAGACCTACCCAAGCCCGTTTTGCTGGCAGGATGTTTGCTTCTGAACACCAGCCTGCACGATCCGTGCATCTTCTTTCTTTTTGGAGCACAAAGACGTGTAAGATCTAGCAGCTTTAGCTCAACGCTTTCCTGTACCTTTCTAGCAGTGGCAGAGAAGCCCTCCTTCTGTAGTTCTTCCTTTCTTGTTTTCACCTGTAAAGAGAAGGGAAAGAAAAAGCCGGTGGGGGAAAGGAAGGGTATGGTAAATTTCTGTGAAAAAAATAAATAAATCCTCTCTCCAGGAAACAATGCAAAATGTCATGTTTGGACTAGGATGTACCAAAGGGAAGAGAGCCAACTGTGAGTGTAAACCTAAGTGGTGCGGCAGTGAAAACTGAATTAAGCCAAAATGTGCTTTCTATCAGGTGGCACCTCAGTGACCAAAAGGCTGCCTGTAGTCACTGTTTGCAAATTCACAGCCTACCAGCCCCTCTGCTGATGACTAAGACACAAGAGCTCTGAACGCTTCCCTCTTCGAGGAGCGGGTGGTTCGACTTCAGAGCAAAATACAGAAGGAGGGGAAAAAAAGGGAGACCCAGCAGAGTCACCTTCATTACCGTTGTGCTTTAAGCTACCACACTGTCGTAACAGATTAACTGCCTCCTAACTAACAGTATTACTTCATTTTGCAAATTCTTTCTGTACTTGGCAATGCTAAAAAGTATGGATGACTACAGTAAGCTAGAAATTCCTTAATTTTCAATTATCATTATGGGGTAACAAATAAGAAAGGAAAATAGAGCAGGGGCAAAGAAGAAGAGGCCAAGATCAAAATGAGCACCAGGCAGCACACTTTCAGGGAAGACAGGCCCAATAAAGCAAAGCTTTTCTTGTGACAATCACAGGCTAGATGACAAAAGCGATTGTATACACTGGGATTTCTCCAAAGCATTTGATTTAATGTTCCCTAACAATTTGATTTGAAGGACCTGCGAGATGGTAATTGCCTTGGCGATTTTACTAGTGGATTAAACACAAATTCAGTAACTCATCTCAAAAAACAGTTGTCCGTGGGGGAAACATCCATAAGAAGAGGCACACTGCTAAGGCCTTCAGGGAAGCAGTTCTTGGTCCAATGGCATTTTCTGTCTCTGCTACAGCAACAAGCTGCCAAAACAGCTCAGCCAAAAAGCAGCAAAGTTTCAGAAGAGTGATGGTGCCTCTGTAACCTGCACAAATCCCAGAGCTCTCCTGGAACTTGTGTGCAGTTCTGGAGTTTATGCCTCAAAAATCCCACAGGGAAACAGAGAGTAGGATTCAAAGGCAGGTCACCCAGTGACTCACAGCCCAGAAAACAAGCCTTATACTATGAAAATTCAAGAGCTAAAACTATTGCACATTCATAAAACTTGTTTCCTGAAAGAAAGTGGAAAAGAAAGCGGTGAGACACCAGACTTTGCTGACAAAGCCGTAAGAAGATCAAATAATATGAACATTTGAGTTAGATACTCGGCTACAGAATAAGATGTTGTTTCCTACTGCGAGGATAATGAACCATGAAATGCTTCATTGCATCTCCAGGGATGAATCCTTTGGCCAAAGCTCAGCTCAGGTCAAGCTCAGTGCTAATGATACCCCCCTCCAGCCTTGAAACCGCTTTGCAACTCCTCCTTTCAGCCATGGGAGAAGCTGAATAACTCCTTGGGGTTTTAAATCTGCACATCTGCATTAAGATATTGGTATCTTACATAGTAGGGCTTTGAAAAATTCCCTGTAAAGCCAGGGATATTTTGGCGTCTCTCTGAAGTACCAGAGATTAGTCAGAGATCAAAGCAGCATCAACCGCAAGGACAAGAGTCCTAAGGTAGCAAAGACCCTCTTGCCTTCGCCACTGCCAAGCTACAAGTGCTCAGGGTCGAACCAGCTGGAGAAAAAAAAGGATTTTTTCCATAGATCAGTAGGGAGGGTTTCACTACTGAAACAAATTCAGAAGCTTATGACACACAAAGGATCAGACTATCTCCTCTTACGGGGTGAAACCCCACAGCCAGGAGGGCTGCGGTCACAGTTCAATTTCCCCACTGACACCAACTTCACCAGGGCTTCACCCATTTATCCCATGTCTTCATCTGAATACCTTCATAAGTTTTGCAGTCAAGAAATTAATCCTCTCCATACTCTTCTGATGTGCTATTCTGTCCCGCCCTCGACCCTGCTCAGAAAAGAAAATCAATCAAATCAGAAAAGGAGTAAATTTCTCTGAATTTTTCCTAAGAACCTAGAGTCCCCGAGCAATCCCAGGACATCTCTTGCTCTTGGCTCAAAGAATATCTGCGGTCCAGCTCTCGAACGCCACTTCCCAAGAAACAAAACTGCAAAAATAAATTCAGTGTTACCTGGCTTCCTCACCACCAATGAATAAATGGAAGATAGTGTTTGCACAAAGTGGATTTAACACTGGAATCCAGGATGGGAAAAATATCCCATTTTGAACAAAGAACAATATCACTCAGCAAACAGAGCCCACAAAATGTTATTTATTTTTTGCATTAAACTCGGGCAGAATACTAGCAGGGCTGCAGAGAAGTATTCTGTTTTCATACTCTCTGCTGCCAAAATTGAAGAATTTTACCATCCACTGCGCAAAGCACACGGTGCAAGAGCCTGTGCCTCTCAGCACCATGCACATTGAGTTCTAATTCCCAGCAATATCAGGGATGGGAGCTACTGTACTGAAGCAAGAGCAGGTGCAAGGCCAAGGGCAGCAGCCTTACAGGCAGGGAAGTAGAGGTACAACAAATTCTGGCCTCCAAGTATCAGAAAGGCACCGCACGTTACCTTCTGTAAAGAGGACCGATATTCCCAGGGACAACGTTAGACAAATTTAACAGGGGAAATTTTCAAAATAATGGATATGAAATAAGAGAACACATTTAGCAAAGCAGGATTTATTTCCTATCAGCACAATCTGGAGTTGGAAAGCTAGCTCGAGGTTTTTTTGCACCACTCTTCCTGGTAAGCTCTGCAACCATATGTATGCCCACAAATACTCGTTGCCATTTGTAGATTTCAATAGCTAAAAAATCTCCGAGGGTTACCTTCAAGTAACATTCTTTACTCTTCACACCCTGAATGCTTGTGAAAATACTCCATAACCTCATCCCGTATGGTTAATTGATGCTCTTTAACAGCTTGCCGTCTCCCATTAGTCAGCACATAACGATTATCCTCCCGCAAAACAATCTCAGCAGACCACTTTGTATTAAACAAACATACTGTAAGAGATTAGAAACCTCAGCGTTTTGTGCCTGCCCGTCTCTATCCCACAGCTCTGCCTTTCAGTCTCAATCTACCAGCTGGAAGTTGAATTCCCAATTAGGTACGTAGCGCTGGCTGACAACCGCCGCACATCCTCTCCGAATAAATACACCACCGGGATAATCGTCGTTCCCACTCGCACAGAACCAGCCCCATCCCAAAGGGAGCCAGCCGGTGAGCTCTGCAACAAGCCAGGCCAACCAGAGAGGGAATCGGCCGACGGGGAATCGGCATCTGCAAACCCCCACGGCTCCCAGGCACCGTAAGCGAGCCCGTGATGTGTGCCGCCCGTCTGTGTGCTCCAGGGGCAACGCTCCCTTCTGGGTTTCACGCTCCCGAGACCATGAGAAGGTGGCGGGAACTTCTCACGGCACCAGATGTCCTCCCCGAGCCCGTGAGGGCTGCGGACGGGCGGGTGCCATGAGTGTACGCCAGGACAAGTACTCCCGATATGGTCTTTCTGGTTCCTTGCCTCACCACGCCATCGACCGCTGTTTGGGACGGGATGGTGGCCAAACTGCCCCACGGGCTCCTACACGGTTTCCTTTAAAATAACTTACGTCTTCCAGAAGACCACCATAGGTTTTCAGAAAGTATTAAAAACTAAAAGCTAAAGGGAAAACTAGAACGATTTTCTTGTTCTAGGAGGAAGCCAATGAGCTAGTGGGACTAGTGCATCTTAGGTCCCAAACTGGAAAGGACTGTAGTGACAGCCAGCCTGTGCTTTCCTGAGCCTGGCACTGGGCAAAGGGTTACAGCGTGCAAAGGGGCTGCTGGCAGATTTACACGCAGGAATAGGCAAAGGAATAAAAGAGATCCCTTCAACACAGGCAGCCTCTAATTCCTGACGTGGTGGAATGAAGCCAGGCAGGACATCCACCAAGCGTGGAAAGGATTTCCCATCTCCACAGGGACAGCACCAGGACCGATGCCATTCCCCAAAACTTCCAGGCTGAGATCCGATTGAGGAAAATGGCCAAGCTGCAAGAGAACAGTGAGGGCCCGCTCCAGGACGCTGCCACGCGCCGTGGGAAAGGGGCAGTGAGGTGAGGCACAGCCAAGAAACAGGCTGAGCAGGCAGCTCGGCTCAGGCCCCGCTGCTGAGGTTTGATTTATGCACTGATGCACAGGAGAGACCTCAAGCCTGCAAACACCTACACACACAATTAACTTCCCCAGCACCTCCTCGCCCCTGCCTTCTCTAAAATGCCTTCTAACCAAAGACACTACTGTCTGTGCTTTTCATCTAGATGGCTGCCTCAGCTATTCTCAGTCCTGGGAATCCTCTGGCTTCGTATAAATTTTATAGGGATGAGATCAGCGGGCAAATCATGGAAAAGGTAACGTGTCTCACATTTTACACAAGCTGCCTTCCGGTTTCTTTGCATGTTTCACTGCTTTGAAGCCTGAACATCAGATTTGCCTCCTCTGGACACGTGCTAATTCGTCATGTGGACAGTCCCTGTCTTTTCAGCTTCCATTTACTTCTATCAACTGCTTAGATGACGCACGCATTTAGCTCATTTGTTCTCTCCTCAAAGAGAAGACCTTCCAGCCCTTCACAATTACTGCTGTGGTTTCCTCAGCTCCTTCACATTTGCCTGCACCTTGCTGGTAATGAGCACACAGCCCAGAAACATCCTCAAGAGTCTCGTCTGTCTCAGCGTTTTAACAACTCACTAATGAAAAGTACAATAAAAATGATGCACAAAATAGATCGTTTTCTGCTAAAAAGCAAGCAGGAGGTGAACTTATTTGAAAATGAGGATTTTACGAATGTGCAAGACATTCCAAAGAGATGCTAAGAGATCTAGATAACCACACGTTATTTAAATAATTTTCAGCAACGACCAATAACAGCAAAAGTGACAATCTTCCAAATGCTACAAGTCAACATTTCAGCTTGTTAAAACTTCACATGGCAACCTGAAAGCCTCAGAAAGCAAATGAATGCTCTGCCTCTCAGTTGCATACTTGAATGAAGCCACTAGCTAGAAGTTTAAAATGCAGCAGCACTGAAAGGTCCAAACATCTACTTTGAGGAAGAGAGTGGGGGGAGGCACACGAGCATTTCCACTTTACGATCGCGCTGTTGCCATCTCTGAGGCAGGGGTGGCAAACCAAACCGTTGGAGCTCCTTTTGAAGTGGAAGATGAAGACCAGATTTCTGTCATTATTTTTAAATCGTAGTCTCTTCAAATTATTCTAGGGAGTTTTGCAGAAGTCGCTGTAACAGTATTGTTTGCAAAAACAAACTGCACAAACCTAGAAACAGCACTTTTTCTGCCTCCAGTCCTATCTGTCCACTCATTCTTTCCTGTATTTCTCTCATGAATAGGGAGAAGACCCCATATGCATACAGCATGAAATACAAATTATCCTCACTATTCTGCACAGATCTTTCGAACCACAATGCCTGCCTTTGCAGAGTGCAACCTGCTGCTTTGTACTCCGAGTCACAAGGAACAAACAGAAAAATCTCAGATCTTGTCTTTTTGGGTTGGAGAGTGAAAGGAAATTAGGAAATATGAATGGATGTAATATCCAAGCCAATAAATCATACTTTTGCTTTCATAGCCTTTGCTATCAGGGCATAATCACCCAACATCTTTCATAAACTCATCTAGCTCCTCTGGAAACACCAAACTGCATTTGACTTGCAGAATTTTTTATTCCTAAAAGAAGCTCATTTCCAAGCTTTATTTTAACGCTATCACATCTAAGGGAGTCCTCTGTATCTGGGGAGCTGAAAAGGCTGAAGTCAAATATTACATGCTTGGAAACACATGATTAATGAAGGGCCAGACTGCAGGACCAGAAAAGACCTGCCAGGTCAGCCAGTGCACTCACCTGCCTGGCTCCGAATGGCTTCCCAGCATATTGCAATATCCCAAGCATGGGCACTGAGAGGCACTCCCCAGGTTAGAGGAGCTGCCCAGAGCTCACAGATTCTCATTCAACAGACAAGCATCAATTATAGGAAAAGATCTATAAGTAAAAAATGAAAGTGGGATAATCATGGAGCTATTGGCATCGCTCAGAGACTGCTGGCATAGATGCTGTGCAGAAATCCTGACAGCTGAGCACTGGAAACCAGGCATGGAAATTAAGGCTAGTTTAGGAGTTTCAGACTGGAATCCAGATCAGTCCAGGGGCTAAACTTTGCAAACTCTTGTCTTTAGTCTGTACAAACCTGAATAACATTTTATAAATTATCATTATTTATACCTTTTGCTGTCTTACCATATATATCCAGTGTTTACTCCACTCCCACCCCTGAAAAAAAGCCTTGCAGAACTGCAATCCCAGCTAACAGTCTATCTGGGATACAGCAAACAGGATAGAGAAGGATTTGAAGACGACTTAAGAAATCCCTCCATGACAGCACTGAAAAAACAGCACAGAGCACAAGAGGAGAGAGAGCAAAAAGCAGTAATAAGCAAAAGTACCAATAGCATAGAAGGGAGAAGAGCAGAGTCCACTACAAACATAGCAGGAAGATCTGTAGGTATTAAATGAAAGTGGAATACAATAAAAAAAAAGTGCCAGGGATCCCACAATTCCCACCCACAATCTCTTTATGCTCCCATACAAGAGTTTCCTGGCTACACAATACGGTCTGCACCTCGCTGCACACAGAGCAGCACTGAAAAGCACACACCATGGTCTGTCTGTGAAAGGAGACGCCCAAGTGGCACTCGTCTCAAACATCATTAGAGAGAGAGCAAGAACTGAACAGGCCAACACCGCTGCTCCCCATGTTTGTCACTGTTTTCTTCACAGAACAGAACTGTTATGAATAACCCAAGTGTTTCATGTGCCGGGGTGTCCCCAAAGGCATACAAACAAAGCCTTTTTCACACGTAAGTAGGGTGAGGGCTTTACACTTCTTCAACAATAAACAAGTAACAATTTGGCTAGGGGGGCAGTTTCTTTTAACAAAAATGTTTGCTCTCTTTTTCTTTTCAAATAATCACGGTTAAGTGTATGAGAAATTCTTTCCTTCCTTAGCTATAGACAGTGACCCATTCAGCATCAGAGAAGCAGAGAAAGGCACTATTTCAAGGGATGCTGTGAACGTGTAAGTGATGGAAAAATCAAATCCTGCAGCTCCTACTTCTGGGAAAAATTATGGAGTGGGGGAGACAGGACCCTGCAGAGCCCATGAAATTCAAATCTTTGCTGAACAGTGACTTCCAAGAAAATCAGACCCCCAACCTTCAAAAAAAACCCAAACCACCATCTAAAGGCATTTGCTGCTTGTACAAAAAAACCCCTCAAGTTAAAGCAAAAGCAGTATCTGCAATCAGCTGTTCTGGAAACACTACAACACTGAGTAAGCAGGTGTTTTGCTATTAAAAAAAAATACCTTACTCTCATTTCAAATTCATGTCTTATAGGAACTTGGCCAAATGTAATTTCAAACCTCCAAGAAAGTTATAGAGTTAGTACTGCAAGCTCTATAAAACTTGTCTCACTGAATGAAGCCTCTTTGCTGTAAGCTTTCAAGGTTTTTAATTTTCTGCAGCAATTTCTCCACGCTGAAGAGGAACCAGTTAAAAACGCTGGGAACCATCATTTTCTGGTTTAATAGCTGAACACTTCCCACACTGTCCTGCCTAAATGAGGTTTCTTTCTTCTGCGAGATCCCTGATTGTACACAAAGAGACTTGATGTTCTTCTGAAACACACCATTTAATACCAATGCTCAATCATTTGTGGATTTAAAGTCATAATAAACCGTTTGATTAATCTAACCTAAAGCAAAGCACAGGCTATAGTATCTCACCTAGTAATTTCTGCAATGTTCTACTATATTTTGGTAAGCTACAGGGTTGCTTCTAGAAACACAGTACCTTTGTTTTTTTAAACACAGATTAAGAAACTACCCTATCAGTGTGTTGTCTCATCAGTGAAATACATTCATGGTTAAAAATATTCCTCTTTTCACTAAGTTCTGCCTCAGCCACTGGGTCATCTCATACCATCTTTCATCTAAAGTCTTATACTCTCAAAACTCCACTTCTGTCTAACAATTTGCAGAAAATGATCCAGATATAACTTTACCTTGGTTAAATTACACTTTTCTCACCTCTCAAAAAGAGAGAACAAAAAATCCCTTTATTACACCTCCTTTAATCCTTTCCAACCTTTCAACCATTTTCCAGTTGTGATGGTGCTGTAAGTGGGGCCAATACGATTCATTAGGCTCTGAATTGTGATCTTGATCTTATCTGTCATTTAATGACCAGAAGCAGGTAACATTTGGTTGCAAATGACTTTTCCATGACCCATTACCATTATTACCTCCTATTTCATAAGGCCATGAAATGCAAAGGTTTGCACACACACAAAACCTGATGCTGTAGGCAGATCAAACTGGTTTGAGGTACGTGCATGGGCATTTCTTAGGGAACCCAAACCTCAGCAACAGTAAGAAACTCAATTTCTTTTGGTTTAGCAATAATTATAACAGCTAAAGCAAAATCTCACCTTAATATAATTACTAATTTCTGACACTCATTATTAGCTCAGCAGGAGGAAAAATCTTAGGCTTTTGGAATTAGTGGCAAGTAAATGAAAGGGGTGATCCTAAAGCGATATGAAAGCAGGCATTATTTATACCACAAACTACAAAGACATTTTAGAAGGGTTGTAAAGCTGAGCTATAGCAACTGACAGAAGATGTAATTATACAAGCAGCTGCATTCCAAATTTTGCCCGGATTTGCAATTTCCTGCAATTAGAGAGGAACGTATGCATCTCCATCTTATGCATTTTAAGCAAGGCATTCACTACTCAAAACACTAGCTCCCAGGCACACCTACCTGCATTCCAAAACAAACTGAATGGGAAGCCACAGAGAGGCCACCGTGCCTATTTTATCTAGAAATAGAAGGCCATCTTTTCACTAGGGGAGGGGTCCTCTTGAGGAGAAACTCAAAATGTAGTGGTGTTAACAGCAGGAAGGCACAAAGCTGCATCTGACAGGAATGGCTACCACAGTCTGGCAGGGCACTGCTGCTCTTGTCTTCCTCTTATTATACACTGAATACTGCCAAGCACTTGGTAAGCTTTCAGAACATCATGCACCCTGTTCTCCAAAGGAAAGCTTTTAGATGGTGAGGAAGCACAGTAACAGAAAGTTAGAAGTTAATTTAAACATTTGGATATTGTTGTGTGGGTTGTTTTGTTTTCGTTTTGTCTTGGGGTTGTTTGTTTTTTGGGGGGTGGTGGGGTTTTTTGTTTGTTTTTTGGGTTTTTAAGATAATTTAATGGGTCTATATTTAAACTCATGCTTCTAAATACTACATTGGCAGGAATCATAAAAGACAGTTTAACTTAAGGTAAAGGAAAAGGATATAGGTTTAAGAAAACAGGAAAAGAACATCAATATTTTTTTTTTAGGTTCTTCACCAGAAAAATGCAAAGTATACCTCCAGATTTCAATAAGAAACACAACTGCACAGGACTGACAAAAGCGTTGCCTCTTTGCCGAGTCTACAAATACCTATCACACAGGCAAAGCAATAGGGAAGTGAATCCTCTCAGGCCTAAAAGCAACTGAACTCTGACTGCTGGGCAGAGAGCCTGTGTGAGCACATCTGCTCACAGTAAGGGCTTCACCCAGCAATGGAGCTGCACTGGATCCTACTCGTGAAGAGATGCACAGAGAGGCAGTTGCTTCAAGGACAGCCTTTTGGTTAGGTTGCTGAAAGACATACCTGAGGCAAACAGCCTGGAACAAAGGCAGCTCTGCTGAAAGCTTCATGAGATAGGCTCCTCTTCCACAAAGCTACAAAAAGAGGTTCCTGTTGTATGGGTATTGTCTGAACCTCTCTTCATGAGTTTTTGGTATCAGCAATTCGCTTTTCCAGTGGCTTACTTTTGAGGAGAACAACTGAACTCGAAGAAAAAAAAAATAGATCTGAGTCAAAAACATAATGTCTTTGCTCTGTTGCTGCAACACTATGGGCAGAACCAGTCAGGGTTCTTAAAATAATAACTTAATAGTAATAAATGGTCTTCCAAGCAATCAGTAATTTCTGCATCACCGCTGTTCAGCTACAGAGGATGCCAGCAATGCCAGCACAAAGTAGTACACGTGAAGCATCAGCATGAGCATACAACAGGATGACCCAAACCACTGTGCTCTGGAGCCACGAGCTCATCTGATCTTCTTCAGCTACTTCCTGAGAAGAGATAGAAGCCCAGCACCTGGTACAGTCCTGCTGCTCTCAGGAAGGTGGGACAGCTCCAGGCAGGAGCATCAAACTTGCAGATTCTTTACCACCAACTACAAGGAGACAGTTCAGACTTGTGAAAGTTTCATATGACGAAAAGCTCTGCATATGCACCACAAGGAATATTCCTTCTCCAAATTATAAATCTTCAGCATTTTACAGCAATAAAAAAAAAAAATCCATTCTATCAGCCCAGCCTTTCATAATGCATTTCTTTTTAACTACAGTTTCATCTCTACACTTTCCAAAATCCTTGAATCCAATTAGAAGATCACACAAATTAATGTAGTAATAGGCACATACTGAAAATAGATGATATGAAAACTGGAGTATGTCAGTGTAAGTAATTTAGACACTTGCAAAGAGGCTGCAGTGCTACTTTGAAACAGATCCTGACAACTACAAATTACAAAGGCAGAGCAACAGACAAGTATTGCTTCGTATAATTAATTGCTCACTTATTTTTCAATTTGTTCTTCCAAACTTTTATCTTGGGCAGCAGAGACAAACACTGATGATATGAGATATCATCTGGGATCTAAGTGACTTGCAAAGGCTTGGGAGGCCCCACTTATGTTTTAAGCAGAGCTTTATCATCGTGCAACATGAAAGTAGCTACTCCAGAAACGGAGTGCTTCTCGTGACTTACCCTTCTCTGTATTATCCTGCTTTGGGAGAACTGGAAGCGAAACAAATTCAAGCAACGTCCTCCCTCTATATACAGCCAAAAAAAGGGAATGTTTCTACAAACCACTCCCAAAACACACATATGAGAGGAAGGTATTACTACCTAAGTTATACAGATTTTCAGAAAAGTGACTTTATTATGCAAAAGTTAAGGAAAAACCAGACAAAATACCAAAACACCAAAACTTCTGGGGAGTTTTTTGACACCCAAACCGGTTTGGTTTGCAGTTAGAAACTCCCTTGCCCCCTCCAGGGGCTTTGCACGGCCGCTGCAGAACCTCCACCAGCACCCAGCCCTGCAGCTCTCCTCTCTGCTTTTGGGGGAGGCAGATGTAGGGCACCCAGAGCAGCAAAGGTCCCTCCAGTAACCCAGCCTATCCACAATGATGGCATGAAGCACATAAACTTTAACTCCCAGGTGGAGATTTGTCAAGAGTTTCAGTGAAAAAGCAGACGTTTGCTAAAGCTCCTACTCTTAAAATGCATTCAGGAGTTTCTCTTACTAGCTCAGTTTTGACAGTGAGTAGCAGCTGTAGGTGGATGTGAGGCTGCTTGAATAGCCTTCATGACTCCTGCAGCAGTCAAGAGCCAGGCCCTACAGCCAGTTTGCAAAGGGAAAAAATCAAACAGCTCTCAGGGTTTTGAGAGAGACGATAAAATGAAGAGTTAAAAATACTGAGTTCTGAGCTCAGAAGTGGATTAAAGCTTTATTTATATGCATTTCTGTCTGGGAAGAAGAGATGTGACAATATGAAATTACAGATTTACTTCTATGTCAGCTCTTCCACAAGCACAAGAGACAGAAACATAGAAGTGAGTTGGATACTTTTTTCCTCTTATAATCAAGTACCCTTGATTTCAGGGCAGACGACTCGGAGAACAAGGCCAAGATTTTAAAAGAAGAGGAAACTTAAAGTTCAGCTTTGAATGCATGAATGCAAAACAGCACCTCTGTCAATTCACCTGAAAATGAAGCGGCACTGCAAAAGTACACAACGCTTCTAACTGCTGCTGGCAGAGAAGGAACCCACCGTGACAGTCTGCCCAGAGCTCTAAAGCAAGCCAGATACCTTCTGGAAGTTACTGTTCCCAAAACCCACTCCGAAAGGTTCAGTAAAACACACTAATAGTATTTCAGGTAGAGCTGCTCTAAAACACAGCCACTGGCTGTGGTGTTTAATACGGTCTCTGTCAGCCAGAATTAGCTATGGCCCCAAGATACTGTCCGTGTAGAGGACAACAATTGCTGCAGTGGCTCACCACTTGCAAGAGAGGCTCGAAATCCAGCACCCCTGTGGTCACAGGTACCTCAAATCCCACCCATCAGCCTCCAAGCTTTTCACATTCACAAGGTAAAGGTGATGCTGGGACCTGCAATTTTATATACCCTGTGCCTCTGAGCCCTACAGGCATTCCTAGTCTTCGTCCACAGTTTATTGTGTTTTAACTATGAGAACATAAAGACTTACACTTATTTCTTAAAAATGCACTAAAACATTTACAGTGGCTACAAAATACGTTCTCTTATTGGAATGTGAGGTTTTTTACAGTTTATTGTTAAATAAAGCTCATCTCAAATTTATTGGCGTATAATTCTTCAGCTGCATTTACTACATGTTTCAGTGCCTTGGTTGGTATCCAACATCTTGGCAAATAATGCAAGTAAAATATTAACAGTGGCTATTGATTATACTTTAACTGATCCTGTCACCTGAGCAAACATTCTGCATTTTGGCAAAGGAAGGAAAAACAGCATCTTTTGGGGAGACAAAAAATAAAAAAGAAAACAACTTTCACCCACGCTTACTTCAAATGCCAGAGTTCTGCACACAAAACAGGAGACAGAACTCGGGTTTTTAATGTTCCTCTCTTCCCTAAGGTGCTGGAGTCTTTTAGAATATATAAACACCGTGAAAAATGTCAGGCTGGATAATTTATTTTCAGTTACAGTTTTTGTGTGTGTGTTTGAAATTGGTCTGCTGATTTAGCAACCGGTGCCGAGTTTCTCTCTGTCTCTCAAACAGTTCAGCACTCAAATCAGCAATCTGTACGGCAAGTTGCCTCTGCAAACAAAGAATAAATACTTTTTCATATTCTATTTTCCTCTTTATATGCTGCAAGCTTAACACCGACTATTCAAGTCTGGCCAACCTGCATGGAGTTCTCAGAAGCGAGCAAGATTCTTTCAAAAGTCTCCCAGCTCTGCTTATCTGCAGGAACTTTCCACGTGCACATGGGCCTTAAACCAGGCTAACTAGGGGCTTCAGGTCGACCACAAGCGTTAGATCCTGCTGTTAAGAGGACAACTGATGCACAGAGATGGCATCTTTCCTCCTTCCAACGCAAGGGAGCACATTGTTCTCTAGGAACAATCACTTGGTTCTCCACCGCGTCCTCCACAGGCACTTACCAGAAGAGAGCAGCCTCAGATCTCCTGCTAGGATGAGTGACAAATAGACCCGTGCAAGAAAACACACGAGCAAAAAGTGAATACAAACATTAAGATCTTACTTCCTACGGTTAAAGAAGATCCATGCTGTCTAATAACCTAAATCTGCTAATACCATGGCAATTCCATCAGCAGCAAATTTAATCCTGCATTTAATACAATAAGAACTAAACAGAAAAGCCATCAGCCTTGTCCCTCCTTGCCATCCTCTTGTCCATGTCCTCTCTTGCTTCCTTTGATGGATGTTTCTGTTGGTTTTTCTGGGTTTCCCTCCCTTACCCAGGCATCTGGGCCCAGCCCACCAGGCATCTCCAAGCTGCTCTTGAGGCCTTGATAGTTCTTCACTTTCTTTTTTGCATGAAAAGCTCCACTGACAGCTGCTCGGTGCTGCAGATGAAGGTTTGCAAATACAAAACGGAACACAAAAATGCTCTGGGACCAGGGAAGGGGTAGGGAATGTGCTGACTGAGGAAATAAACTGGCACCAAACCATTCCCTACCACTTCTGTACTTCCTGCACCCCAGAGAGCACGGATAATTAACTTCTTGCTACACTACCATCTTCATAGTAGCAGAAAGCCCAGAGAACAAACAGCAGAAATAGCAACAGATGCAATGTGAACACTTTGGGGGCTTTTTGGGTGGGTGGTTTTTTGTTGTTTTTAAAACAAAAAGAGGTTTTGACAAGCCTTCAGAGAGTTCTCTGGTGAAGAGCTCAGATGTCTTTTGCCACAAGTCCCAAGTTTAAGGCAGCAGAAACTCAAGCCAGCCCCACACTGGTGCAGGGGGGAAAACACCATGGCAGGAGCCAGTCCAACCCCACCAGTGAGCCATGTACACAGCACAGCCACCAAGCCATAGCAGTGCCTGCTAGGGTACCCACAACTCCTCATGCCCCCCTCCAATTCATTATGAGGCATACAGAAAAACTTTGGGTTGAATTTTATCTACTTTCCAATCTCACTAAGAAAAACAAAAAAAACACCCAACCAAAACCACAAGGATGTAGGACTGTGTTTCAGCACCAGCCTCTGGAGCTGCTTCCCTACTTCAAACAGTGAAGCCTTAAATCCAAGTGCGTCAAAAAACCAGTCTTTTATAAATGTAAGATCCCCAGGAAAAAACTAAAAATAAAAATCTCCATTTATCAGACCCTACAAGTCCTCAGCAATGTGCTGTGATGAGCTGGCAGTGGCAAAGGTTTGAGTGAATCACGGGACTCCTGGAATAAAGGGAAAGCCTCTCAGTGTTCCAGCTCCTGACATCTCCACTCAATAGGGTGTCCCAGTCCATTCCTGCTACCGCCACTGACCACCCCTGCATCTCCCCTCTCCCCAGCAAGAGGAAACAAAACATCCCTGTTTCATGCAGCCCTTCCCCAACACACTATGAATCCGAAGGGCATCTCTTCCGACATGGGCAGACCTGCATCCTCCCATCCCTATCAAGGCTGAGGGTGCAACAGATTTAGAATGTCAGGGGTTACTGAATGAGAGAGGAGGAAGTGATCAGAAGAAGAATGCAGAAACAAGGACAAGAGTGCAGGTTTCAGCATGCTTTTCCACTCTCATCAAGGAGGTCTGATACACACCAGGAATTGCAGCCTCCTAAAGGCATAACTCCGGGTACTCCAGCACAACAGGAGCCCAGCACACAAGCACAACCACCAGTATTTCTGGAGAGGACTTCAGTGTGGAAAGAACAGATTCAAACTCAGATTAATGGCTCTAAGTCTTTCTGGGCAGTGCTTCAGAGGCATATGCATGAGCAAGCTCCATCCTATCATATCTCCATCTCGCAGGAGTCTGGCTTGCTTTTAAGTGCTAGTGGACACAGAGGATCTCCAGATACAGTATCTCAAGTTTCAACAAAAGCTCAGTATGGCGTGAGCATTTCATGTGATGAAAACAAACGATCACCATTTGGAGTCAAACACTCTGCATTCCAGCTCGTGGATGCCAAATGTTTAACACAGACTGAAATCAAATCCCCCTCTCAAACAGAGTAGATAACATGAAATATTCAGAAAGGAAAAAGTAAACAAACAAACAAGGTCTCCTCTGGAATTAGGAGATTTCATTTTTACAGTTAAGTTTGTTTCTAAGAAGAGAAATATTTGTACAGCTTAACCATTCGACCCAAATTTTTGATAGTTTACAAATCCCCAAAATGTCACCAAAGATATTACAATTATTTGCTCAGTACTGCATAGAAAAGAACAAAGCTAATGATAGGAAAGCCCCATATTCAGATCACACCTCTGTCACATGCCTTTTCTGCTCCAAGATACTGAACACATTGCTGCCTAGAGATGGCTATCAGTTAAAATGTCATATTAATCAGGGTTTTACAAATCGCTCAAATCCCATGGCAACACTCAGATGTCTTCTAGTGAATGTCCCTGAAAAGGGAAATGGTTTCAGAGTCATTCCAAGGACATAATCAAAGAAAGAGCTGAGGGCTGGCAGAAGCAAACAGAAGAAAATAAGGAAAGAAACAAAGAAAGATTGAAAAGAAAAATATGTTGCTTAATTTTAAATGATTTCAGATTGATAGTCTTAAGTACGGGAATCACAGCGTGCAAATGATCAAACTTCCAACAAATAGACACATTGCTCCTGAAACCATATCCTGAATAATAAGCAGTTGTGTTCAGTGGTGCAAACCAGACATTGTGGCATAGCAGTGACTTTAACATCCCTCAAATACCTCACCCTAGTCCCAAATCAATCAGTCAATCGCAGGCTTGCACAAGTGAAACAGCCTTCAATAGGTTTTCAAGCCCAATCTACAGTCTTACAACAGGTCCAACTCCTCCTCAGCCAGCCCTGGCAGGTATTTACATAACCTGGTTTATGTAGGGTCAACAAACAGAGATGCCACAGCTCACCAGACAACCTACTCTCACATTTTTCTCTGCCCAGGGTGTTAGAAATTTTTTTCCTTAGCATGGGGAGGGAAAAAACCCACAAACAAAAACAAAACCAAGAACCCCACAAAATACAAATACAACACAACAAAACAACACATACGCAAAAAAAACCCATAAACAACAAAATAACCCTCACCTTTCCATTTTTAACACAAAGA
This sequence comes from Actenoides lindsayi, assembly GCA_025331215.1. Taxonomy (NCBI): domain Eukaryota; kingdom Metazoa; phylum Chordata; class Aves; order Coraciiformes; family Alcedinidae; genus Actenoides; species Actenoides lindsayi. Next base: position 24,216 of record WTSP01017980.1, on the reverse strand, counting down.
TCTTCAAAGACCTTATGTTCCAGACTTAGGATGACTTTATTTTTTTCTCTTCTGGACTCTACCCAATTTCTCTCATGAATTTTGATGCTCAAAACTGGATGCAAAGAAAGATCAATTGTACCTCAATTATATCAGAGCTCCATCTAACTCAGCACCGTCTCCAGTTGTCTTCAATGGCAAATAGCTAGGGACTAAGTTTAGGACTATACAAAAGTGTAACAAAACCTCACTGGAAGATACAACTTCCCAAACTCCAGTAGTCTGCAGCTGAAGGACTTTCCGGACCAGACAATACTTTTCATATTTCTTACTTAATGACTTTTTTTCCTTCACTAATTTGCCCAGTAATTCCCTCTACATTCACCCATCATGAAAACAAAGGAGCATCAGAACAGTATATAAAAAAAAAAGTTTCCTCCTCCACTGTAATACCCTTCTTGCTACTCTCCTCTTCTAGTGCAAGGAGCTCTAGCCTAGGGCAATTTCCTCACAGAGAAACCTTTCTCAAACTGGGTCACCATCGCTTCCCTTCCCTCTGCCTTTGTAGCTCAACCACAATTCTTTCTGAGTTACGACTGGGACCAGAACTGCACTGGGCATTCCAGGAATGGATGAGAATATTTTGAGTTTTGCTTTCTTCTGCTTTCCTAACAATTCTTAGAATCCAGTTTAGTATTTCTGACCACTGACATTTCCACAGAACCATTGTTATAACCCCAAGAACTCATTCAGGTGCCATAACAGGCAGAGCAAAAAAACCCACATGTAAAATTATGATTCTCCCTTCTGATGAATTTTGTTAGATTTATCTCCATGCAATTTTATCTGACATTTTACCACTTCGCTTCTCAGTACAAGGACCCTCAACAATCCTTTGCTGTTGTCACAATCGCAGAATTGTCACGGTCAGAAAATACCTAAGATCACTGCATCCAACCGTCAACAAAAAACAAACCAAACCAAAACCAAACAAATAAACAAAGACACACAAAACCCCCAACATATTAAAAAAGAACAAACAAACCCCAAACAAAGAAAAAACCACACAGACACACAAATAACAAATACCTTCATCTACACATTTTTGGAGTACCTCCAGGGATGGTGACTTCACCACCTCCCTGGGCAGCCTGTTCCAGAGCCTGACTGCTCTTTCAGTAAAGAAATTCTTGCTACTATCTAATCTAAACCTCCCCTGGTGCAACTTCAGGCCATTTTTCTCCAGTCCTGTCGTTATTCCATTGAAAAAAGAAGCTGCACCCACCTCACTCCAACCTCCTTTCAGGTAGCTGTAGAGTGATAAGGTCTTCACTCAGCCTCCTCTTTACTGAACTTAACCATTCCAGTTCCCTCAGCATCTCCTCACAGGACTTGTTCTCCAGACCTTTCACCAGCTTGGTTTCCCTTCTCTGAACTCGCTCCAGCAACTCACTTCACATACCTCTCACGTGCTCTCAGGGATTTAGCCTCCCCTCTCCACCCGGGCACCTGGCTCTGCACCTCCTTTCCTACAGCAGTCATACACAAGCTGAGCAGTGGCACGGGCCATGAGGGTCCACCAGGAACCACCTCTGCAAACCCAGCACAGCCATCTCCTCTCTGCTTCCCGCTCTGCTGTCTGCTCTAGGGTTAGAGGAAAGACAGCCACAGCAGCAGTTTATTTCTGTTGGAAATCTTTTCAGGGGCTTTATCAAATGCCAATTGTAAATGCAATTAAACCATATCAATTCAACCTCCCTTGCCCAGATGCTCACTGGTCCCTTCAAAGAGCTCCAACAGATCTTTAGATTCACGATTCCTCTCTGCAAAAACCCTGCTGTCTCTTCCCCAGCATATCATATTTAATCACGTGCCCTCAATTCTCTTCTTCAGAACAGTTTCTACTCAATTGTCTGGCACGGACACCAGGCCTACTGGTAACAACAGACACACTTACTCTGAATTAGCACAGGCTTTTGTGCAGTCCAAGGTAGCGGGCACAAGAGTTGGATTAAACTGCACTGTCCCTCAGCCGGGCACGCTCCTGAGAGCCAAGGTAATTCCCAGATGTCTCAGTAGCACAAGATGCACAACCAGAGATAATGACCCCTTTAGCTACCACTGTACCTTCTCTTTGTTTGACTAAAAAAAAAAATAATATAGAAGGACAAATTTGATAAGCGTATTTCTCCAGGGAAAAGACTGAAGGGGGCAGAAACATATAATTGATAGAGGAGCCTGCATTCAGCAAGCATCCTGACTGCAGGGAAAAAGACAGACTACAGGCAGAAAGCAGCACGTAAGCAGCACCACTATTCAAAGGAAGAGCTGATGTAAAGACAATTAATGGAGAGTCAACTGACCCCCAGCATTCTGAAAAACGCTGTCACGGAGCGTTACAAAACAATTCTGTTCCAGGGCACGTAGAAGAGGAGGCACTTGTGATAAACCATGCTTTGTAATAACACATTAAGATGTACTCTATTTGTTACCCACAGTCATAAACTCGTATGACAGTCATTGAATCTCAGAAACACTGGAACTGGACCAGCCATCATTCAAATCCAATCAGTGCATCTATTTCAAAGTACAGTGAAGAATTTATCAAATTTAGATATTAAAAAAATTTTCAATGTGCTTATTATATAATATTTAACAGCATTTATATTGTTCTATATAAGAGGAGCCAGAGCATATCTCGCTTTGGAAATTATGCAATGGAAATTTTATTTTTAGAACTCAAGGTGAGAGTCATCCTGCAACGGTTGTGTCCATTTTGCCACAAAAGCAACCAAATCTGATGACACCAGAGACCCCAGCACTGACAGTGATCGACAGCAAGTGCCTAGAGAAGACTAAGACAGAGACACTTCCTCAGACTATTCCCCCAGCCCGCAACGATTTGTATTCCCACAACTTCTGAGGTTTTTTAATTTGTATCTGTATGTTTGATAGTCCTTGAAGGATTTCACCTTTCACAAATGTGTCCAACAGATTTTGAATCCATGTGTGTCGCTTACATCCAGTGCCCTCTGGATAGAAGTTCTTTCTGTACTCTGTGAGAAGCAGCAGCTCCTTGTGCCTGACCCTATCAAACTGATCCTAATTAGGTCCTTATCCTTACCGTGGGAGTGATTAGCTCTCCACAAACTTTTGCTATGCCAAGACCTCTGAATTGATACTGACACAAAATAATAAAGCATTTTGTTACTGCTTTATCTGGTCCAACTGTTTCACTTTTTCTCCATCCACAGTTTTCATAGATTCTCTGATATACTTTCCTCTCGAGGCCTGAAAAAAATTACTAGTTTTTATGCCTACATATTCATATCTTCTCCTTGTGCTAATATGTTAATATTCAGATTCACCTTCTACCTCTACGTTAACAGCTCCTTTCTTTATGCCCCACCACCCCCTCTGGGTGCTTCCCAGTGTCTCCCATGCCTATGTCAGTGAATGCCACATACGCTTCCTTCATATCACCTGCCTTCTTCCACAGCCAGCCTCCCACAGCCAGTCTGTTCTTCCACCAAATCTTGTACTTCGTCCCTTCTCTCACTTCACAGGTTTCAAATCCTTCTTATTCCTTCCCCCATCAGACATTTCAAAGACTACTAACTCAGTGAAAGATGACAAGCTCTCCCACCCTCTTTTCCCTGCAAATACCTATCTTTATTTTTTCCTCACTATAGCTATTATTGATGCTTTCAACCTGCTGCCTCTATCCCCTCTGGGGGCTGCTATGATTTCTTCCTCTTCTCTTTTCTCCCCTGCAACCCCTTATTCTTTGATGCCTTCCCTTCCAAAAGGACACTTAGTTTGTTTCAGCATGCTGCCTCTCTGGGGCACATGCCTACTTTGTGTTTGAAAGAGCACCTGGCATGCTGTGGGCATAAACAGATAAGTAACTGTTGATCTGACATCGGGATTGCGGCAAGGCTGACACAGAGCAGCAACAGGGAGGCTGCCCTAGAATGTGCTGCAGCGAGAGAGCTGAAAAGTGTAGTATCTTAAAGGTCACTAATGATCAAGAACATCACCCAAAGCCTTACCTTCTCACACCATGCAGTCTTCCGGTGAGTTACAAGCTCATGCAGCTGGTCACGGAGAGTCAGCAGATCTCTGGATAAGCTGTCAATTTGGCCAGTCAGCCTGTCAGCCCAGGGGCAGCACGAGGTCACCTTTGGCAGCCCACTGTTCTCTACATGAGCATCCTGGGACTCGCACGTATCTCCCTCTTCAGCCATATCATCTAACACAGTTTCCTACAGGAAAAATAATAAAGGTTACTTTTCAGCAGGAACTAAAACAGATACCCACCATCTTCCTAGTAATTCACAATTAGGATTTTACTGCTGCCATCTCAGTATTCAGTTGCTCCACAATTTCAGAGTTATTTTAAGAGATAAACTCTTCAATACACTACAACATAGTTCTAAGTTAACAGAAAACTTACGTTGCTAACCTGCCTTATTTTAGAAAGCACTGGATATTGGGAGCTACTCCCCACTGCACTAAAGCATAAAGAAACACTCATGGGACAGAGATCATCAGTACTGCAGAAGCTCTAGGTATGCCTCTTCTCCTCAAGCTCTACAGTTGGATGCATTTCTATCACTTTTCGTAACAAAGAGATGACCAGGAAGGAGATAACCTGCTTACAGTGTTCAGGAGAGCCCCATCTGTCATGTGGCACAGTAAGTTGTAACACCCATGGGAGCACCCGTGCCTAGGTAAAGCCCTACAAGCTAAGGAACACCAAGAGACCCCTGCTGCAGGCTGGTCAGGAGCTGTCAGCTCTGCTTGGCCATGACCACCTAGCTGGTTCTAGAATTAATTCTGCTGCCTTTGGAGATGGCAACCATTATTTGGAATACTCAAAAAAACCCACCAAATAACTTCAGAGCCCTTGAAATGCAGGTACTTATACACCATGGTGCACAGATTATGTAGAAACACAGTTTTAAAGCCAAAGTAGCACAGCATAACTAAAGGACCCAAGCCTCCTCCCTCACAGTATTAAATATTTATTACCATATTGTTATCAAGAAGACATTAAATAGGAGAGGTCATAATCTCTTTTAAGGACATAATTTGCATTCAGAATTATCTTTAGAACTTTGAAAAGCAATTTGAAAACAGTGAGAAGAAACTGAGTAGTTGAGCAACATGGTCTGAACACAAGCAAAGAAAAACTGAATGCATGATTACTGGCTCAGCAGCAACACTGCTGGAAAAGATGTCAGAAAACCAGAAGTCACCAGTGTCATCCTGTTAAAGTCAAGTACCATTTTAGAAAGTATAAACACAAGTGTCTGTGAGAGAAGAGCGTTGACTGTAACACACATGGGTGAGGCACCTGAAGTTAAACACAGACAAATGGGAGGGAAACTCCCACATGAAAGCAGCAACAACCTTCAGTAGTTTGAATGAATGGCCTACAAGGAGACATTGAGAAAACCAATTTTGTTTAGCCCAGAAACAGGGACTGGGAAGGTAGTGACATTCTAACAGCCTTCACTTGTATAAAAGATTGCTATAAAGAGGATAGGAATTTTTTTTATTTTTTTTTTCCCCTCTCTTCTCTACAGGTAGGTTAAAAACTTTGACTCAATTCACAGCAAGAGATTTTTAGGCTTGTACAAGAAAAAGCTTTGTAAGACAGCTAAGAATAGCAAAACACACCCTACAAAACCTTCTTTTTCAGCGAGCATCAGCATGGTAAATTGGCACAAAGCAGCACAGAGACCAGCAACTCGTGCTGTCAAAAGGCCCAGCTCATGACAACACAGACATGTCCATGGGCAGCAACAAGGCTCACAAAATGCAGAGAGATAAAACAAAGCTGCTTTGCGGTGGTGCTTTTGTTTGTGGGTTTTTTTCGTTGTGGGGTTTGGGGTTTTTTGGTGTTTTGGGGTCTTTTTTTTTGTGGATTTTTTGTTCCTTTTTGTTGGGGTTTTGTGTTTGTTTTGTTTTGGTAATGCATTAAATAACAGAATTTTAAGGTAACATTACTGCAGTCACTCCAGTTGTGTCATGCTCCTGCTGACATCCCTCAGGAAGACCTGGCAGTAGCTATGCAAGAACCATCCCAACCATCGGGTCAGCAAACACGGGTTAAGTGGAGAAAGAAAACCACTGTATCCTCAAAGCACATCTGATTCTCATACATCCTACAGCATCCACGAACCACCACCATCATCAGGAAAACAAAAGAAAAAGGCAAATCTACCATCCAGCCTCTTGAACAACCTACAAAGACCTGCTGGTCACATTTCTGGCGAGTTATTTATTTCGGACTTATCTCCAGGAAGCACACTGATGCTCACAGTACTCCCCACACTGTTCAACACATCAGAGGCAAGAGTTTTGGTGGATACACTGAAATGCTGTAGCACTTGAGGTTATATCTTGCCTATTTGGAGCCAGGCTTCTGGCAGTGTCAATGCCTTCCAAAGGACCATTTCATGGCAATTAACAGCGAGCTTCACTGGTTCTCGAAAATGTGTAAACTCATTCGGCTAACGTGGTGCTCTAAGGGATTATTTTCAGCAACTGTAAATGGGCAAAGGTTGTAGGAGAGAAGTGAGATGGATGGGACCGTTTACACTCGCTTGAGAAATCGTAAGATGCTCAGAGAAAAGCTTATTGATTTTCTCACGAACATTCCACAGAGTTCAAGGGAAAAGCGGCAATTTCAATACGCTGTTTGGCTGGGAAAAATTATGTTGTTTTCAATATCAGCTGCTTGCAAATTTAGTTGTTCTCAAGTCTGCAATAAAGCCATAGAGGCCCTCTTCTAAAAAGCTATTTCATTTTAAGAAAATGTATGATCGCTATGTTTAAAAAAACATTAAAGAGATGAAGATCAGGCACTTCCATTTGTGTTAACTATATGAAATTCTGCCACTCTGCCCTGCAATCCCTCAGCTTAGCTGTGTGAGTCTTCCTGAAGAAAACACAGGGATGAAGGAGAACTAAGGAGAGATTCCTTGGCTTTACCAAAGGCGAGATTCCTTGGCTTTACCAAAGGCGAGATTCCCTTTTCACTGTTCGTTTGCAGCATTTACTTTTGTGGGAAGGGGCCTTTGGAAGCAGTCAGCTATGTCAGAGTCAGGAAAGCTGCACCCTTCAATATCAGTTTGATTCCTTACCATCCACTGCCAATAAACTGGTTCCAGTTGCTTCCACTGCAGAAAGGCTTCTAGTTGCTTGGTTTCAGACTCCAGAAGCTGTAACAGCTAGAGGAAAGGAGACAAAGGAAAGAAAATCAGGTAACATCGATCACTTGTGAACTAATTTGAATCTTTGCTTGGTCTGAAGTACAACAGGAGTGTCAGGGGTACACAGGACAACACTGGGCTACTTTACAAGAACACTGAGAACCAGTCGCAGAACTGTGACTATGAAACACGTTTCCCAGCATCACTGGTTTATTCCTCACCCCAAACGTACAAACATCTTCGGCTTTTATGTCCACAGAAGTGAGTTTCCATAGTATTTCGAGGGGCCAAAGAAACATAATTCTGATCTATTAAGACTGGATGCATGACCATCTTCAAATGTTCTACGATTCTTCGTTACCAAAATAAGCTAAGGTTCTCCAAGAGTACTTTTTCCATCTATTTAATACCCTCACATTTATCAAGGCTGTAAGGTCTAAACACCTTCTTCTCTTCCAGGCCGTGTACAGCCTTCTCTCAGCTAAAAGTTACGCAGTTGGTCTTTCACTGGGTCTCCTCATATTCAATAGTAATGACCCCAACTGCAAATTACAGGTGCCTCCAATACTCCAATGTGTTTCCTTCCCGTGCTGCTCCCACACCTGTAGAAAACTCAGCACTCCAGTATCTCCAGTCCTCTCTGCCTCCTCCCCCAAAACCCTCTATCTCCAACGGAGATGACCTCTGATGCTCCAAATAGCATGGAAGAACACCCTCTAAAAATGTTATCTATATTATAAATTGTATGAGGAATCCCTGCATTCACCTGAGAGCACTTGAAGGAGAGAGGTTATGTTCTAGGCATACAAATCATAAATTTTTCATAAATATACATAACGTGCATGTACACACACATGTATACGGAGAAAGGGACATTTCCAGACTAAATATTTATACAACAGTAAAACAAAAGTTCTTGGAAAGATGATACATAAACAAATTTGATATAAAACAGAGCTTACCAGCTTTAATGATTTCAGTCCTGGCCATATTTTTGAAATGCACAATTTTAACACCAATCTGACACCAAGTTTTTAAGAGGGCACAGAAACAGTATGTGGTCTTGAAAAGAAAAAGGACCAGATCAGTAGCCATTAAACCCACCTTAGACAGACAACTGTCATCTACTAGCTTTGTTTTGTTTAGTTACTTTCTCCATAACTTATAATTTAAGTAACTGCAAAGCATGAGCTGACTTTGCAATTTTGTTCCACGGATATAGAAACCAAAGAAAGGAACACACTTTGCAAGAGTAACTGCTGGAAATTATCTGCAGTTCGCTCTAAAACACTGCTGGATCCAAAAATACAATTACTACACATTTGTTGGCACAAATGACACTTGGCATTATGCTTAATCACTCTTAGTTTCAAGCTCAGATGGTATATGAAAGGTGGAAGAATGGGTTTCTGTCTCCTTTTTTCTTTTCTTCCTTTTTCTCATAGGTGTATCTATAGCACAAATGGCTTACATTATGGGATCTGATACCAGCAATAAAACCCAGCCAATATTCAGGCTGAGTAACTTGATTTTAAAGTAGCTTTGAAATGTGGTCATGAGCTGCGTGCGATTGCAGTATGAACATGTCTTCTGACAGTCTAAGAAGGCTGAAGGTTGGAATGAGAAGCTTTTAATTTTAAGCCTTCAAAAAAAAAAAATCTTAGTTAAAACAGAGTCATCATCGTTAGTTTTAGTCTCACTAGAGGAGCTCCTGAATGTTGAAAAAGCCATATGCCACTTGCTTTCACACCACAGATTAGAGGATATGGTTCTGAAACTTCAAAGCCAGAAATGATCTGTTGGAGTTAACTGACCTTCAGAACAAACCAAAGCTTTCTGAGCAGTCTCCTGAACTCAAGCCTTTCAGGATCTTTTCACTTTGGTGGTGGTTTTTTAGTTTGTTGTTGTTGTTGTCTTTGGAGTTTCTGCCCTGAGGGACTGAAGACACTGTTCCTGGATGTCAGTATCCTCTGCCATCCTTTGTACAGGCCTTACAAGAATCTGATGTTATTGCAGCATGGAGAATAAAGCAGAACACAATAAAATCTAATGCACTACAAATATCCTTGAGATACTTTAGAAAAAAAACCAGACAAACCAAACCAACATAAAACCAAATAAAGGCAGGGACAGGACAACAGACTGTACATCTGTACGCCACGTATTTGGTCACAAGGACAGGCTCCACAATACCCAGGGGTGACAGGCTTTCACTCAGGCATAGCTGGACGTAGCAAATGAACAGCTATCTCTATCAGCCAGCTTCTTTCCCCAGCCTTACCCTTTGCTCAGGCTTTTATTGTTCTTTAACTAAACCATGCATGTTGTGGCTTCGAGGTCAATGGCGTACATTGTCTTAGGGCACTCATCACTGTCACACCACAGCTGTATTTGCAACTGTGGAAACCAAAGCCCAGACTGTACCTCTGCATTTTCCCCACAGTACAGTACCTTTTCTTATTCACTTAGTACCAACAACAGTTCACACAGAGATGCCTTTATATACAATAAGCAGTTCCACTTCTGCTGCTACATAAACCTCTCAAAATGTAAGACAAATTCACAAGCTGCAACTAAAGCTGCTTGCTCATTTTCAGTGACCTAACAACACAGATATTGAAATTTAAAGACTAACATCTTCACAAAAGCATTAATTTTGGCTCATGAACAAAGTGAAGCAGCAAGTCAAAAACGTGCCTTACGTGGATATCTGAGTGATTCTTAGGGATAATGCATGAAAATTGTCCTTCCCTCCACACAAAACGAAGACAACGAAATCCATTTCCTTCATTCTCCTGAAGGAAGCTATTGCTCTAAAATACTTACACTGAGAGAAAAAGCAGTGACAATTTCAAATTGCTAATCTCCATGGAAAAGTAATTCCATAATGAATGCTGAGTGCAAACACCTTGCAGTAACAACTTCTCTAAACCATTGTAAAGAAACCATCACCAGCGCAAATGACTCGCAAGCAACAGCTTTGGTACAGAGGCTGCACCCTGCTGAACTGAGCTGCTTCAGAGCAGGCTGCCAGGAAACCTGAGTGCTGCAAAAGGAAGCAAACTCTGTAAAGAACATACCTCGCTTCCTCTGACATGTGGCTGTGATCTCCAAAGCCAAACATCCAGCATCCCACACAGACACAGACCTCAGGAATCTTTACCTGAAGTCCTAGGTGACATCATCATCAAGGTGATTTTGGATACTAAACAAGAGGCCAAAGTGGAGTCATCGAATGATAGCATGGTAGGGGTTGGAAGGGACCTCTGGAGATGACAGAATCCACCCCCCCTGCCAAAGCAGGATCACAAGTCCTCTTTGGTACCCACAAATCTAACTCGCACCAAAATCATTATTTAAACATAGTTGTAATTACTTTTTCTGTTGAGATATTAATCTTTTTCATACTATTTATTAGCATACTGCTAAATGCATTGATGCTTGTAGGCTGTTAGAAAAAATCAATACTTAATAATTTGCAGCACAATGCATCCTTTTCACAGGCTCAGTTCCAGAGAGCTCCCCTCAACAAGTATTTAATCTCTGATGCACACAGATCATAATTCAACTGCCATATCCCTGGCAAAAGTATTTTTCAACAAAAATTGCTCTGCCTAAATATTCATAAAATCATTCTATTGTTAGACAGACAAAAAACAGTCTTTCAGCAATAAATTATGTTTCTTAGCTCAGGGAAAAAAATACTGCTGATTCATCACCAATTCACCACATGACTGTAGATGGAAAACTAGCATTGGACTCCAGATCACTCCAAACCTCACCCCAAATGCCAACATCTCTGTAGTACAACTTGAGGCTTGAGACAGGCTTGCCTTAGTATGAAAGCTCTGTGGTTGGCTAGTATGAAATTATCAAGAGACTATTATAATACTTTTATTTGCTTAATAGTAAATGGCTTTATACAGCTTCTGAATATCTAATAACTACAGGAGAGAAGATAAGTGGAGAAGTTCCTTCCAAATAAACACAAAGAAAGGGGTAAACACTCATGAAAAGGTTACACAATTTACATTGCCAGAAGTAAACCATAACTGGGATTAATGCTTTAGTGAGCTAACCAAGGATGAGATGGAATGAACAAGTTACAACACTGCATCTCTGCTACCAATACAAAACTCCCTTACCAAAAAAAAAACACCCAAGCAAACCCTGACACATGAGATCCTCTCAGCAGGCAGGCTGTTAGGTGGATGCCATTTGGTTTTAAATGGCATATACACCCCAAAATGCACTTTAGCAGGGCTAAGTTTTGAGACTCCTTCACCAAAAAAAAAACCCAAACAACCAGAGAAAATCGTGATATCATAAACATCTCAAGCTAGGACAAAATAAATAAATAAAAACTCAACACTGTAGGTGGACACACTCAGTGCTCCAATTCAGTTCCACAGTGTGATTTCTTCAGAAGCCAAGCTGGTTTAAAGCGTTCCCATATATCCCTTGAAGGCTGAAGAAAAAAATAAATAGGCCTGAAAACCAGAAAGTCACGCTGGAGTAGTGTGAAGTACAAGCAGCTGAAGAACAAGACCCAATGGACCAATAAGCAGCCTCTAGCTGCAAGGCAAATAAAGATCGACTGAAGTCATTTTCTCTGCCTGTGAAATATCGCTGAGGGTTGAGGCAGAGCAGGAGAAACCCTGCAGCCCAACCATCACCAGGTGGGTGGATCAGAAAGGCTCCTGGATGACAGAAATGGATGAGAACTTCTCCCCACACCAGTTATGAAGCCCAGAGTGACCTTGACTGAAACATTAGCAGGGATGGGAAAGGTCCTCTGTAGTTCCAGCAGGGATTTTTGTGTCTGCTGAGCATCAGCTCTTTTGGAATTTTAATGTTGTTGCTGTAAGGGGAAACAGGACTTGGATATTTTGCAGAAAACAAACAAAAAAAGCATAAAACACAAAGCCAGCAGGGTAATTCCAGGTGCAAAACCCCCAACACCGAAAACAAAATATGTGACTTTTTCCACTCGCCAACACCAGTTTGATACCAGAGCTTGAACTTCCATTCTGTGATCTGAGTTCTACATGGCTGAGAGCAGGGAATCAAACCCCTAGTTAAAAAGTTAAGTGACGAAGATCATCATTATAAAACATAATTGCTATTTGTAGAGGGATTTAGAAAGCAGCTGCTTAAAATGAAACCAAGAGAAAATGGAATTTAAAACAAACAAAACGGGGCGATTGGCACAGCAACTGTACTACAGCTTTCACATTGAGAGGCAGGGAACTAGGATGCACTAACAGTGACATCCATTTGCAGAGCAACAGGCCAAGGAATGGACCATTTTGCTTTTTTCCCTGTTGGAAATGATGCATCTTAAAATGGGGGAAAAAAAGAAAACTTCAGGAAAAAGAAAACTCAAGTGTGAGTTTTATACTTTAACAGCCAAGATTAAGATGCACGAGAATGGAAGAGGTGTACATTTTATTCCCCAAAGGTACCACAGATTTTGGGTGCCTAACTTGGCATACCCGAAGAGTCAAATTTTCAGGCTGTACTATGTACCTTTAACTGAATAAATGCTCAGTTAAAGCACATCCAGTAGGCACCAAAACCTACAACTTCCTCTAGAGAAATCTCAGCCAGAGGATTTCAAAGGCAAGCACCAAACTGCATCACAGTACTGCCTGACAGCTGTTCATATTGTACTGCCAACCAGAATCCCCACGTAGCTGATGTCAAAAAAAAAAAGACCATTGTTCATCTTCCTTTATTCAGATCGTTTCTGTACACAGAACAAAATATTACCCACACTCAGTCATGTCCCCCCTCACCCCATACTTTCCCATTTTCCTGTATTTTTAACAGACCCCAGAAAAAAACCACATAGAAATCAACAGGAACAAGCAACTTTTTTTTTTTTTTTAAACACACCTGAATTCAGAATTGATGCTACACTTCTCAACAGTTCTACTATCCTGCTTTCTGGACATTACTACACCATGAAGTAGTGCTAGTCATAGGTGGAACATTTCCTTTCCTTTGTGTGTGTGTTATGACTACTAACTTCTAGGGAACTAACACTTTTGGTTCTACCCTCCCCTCTTTATTATCCCATCCATCCCTGCACCACCTTATTATTCCACCTACTCTGTCCTTCCTTGACACCTTTATCCTGCATTTGGCAGTGAGAAGACAAACCCACTATCCATACACAAAGCTAAAGAAATGCCTTTTTGGTTTTTTTAAATCAGCTTGTATTGCAAACGTACTAAGCCCAGGGGTTGGCTTTTTTCCTTCCCTTGAGCTTTAGTACTTCCTTCTCAAAATAAAGGCCTGTGGAGCACAAGTTTTGCACAAGTGATGTCAAACTCCTGAGGGGGCTTTTCCATATGGGTTCCTCTATTTTCAACTGATTACACCACAGGCTGTCAGTCTCAAAGGCCACATAAGGCTCCCAAGCCTCCTCTTCCCTCCCTGTCCACTCTCTGCAAGAATAGGTACAGGTCCAGGTACAAGTGAAGTGCCTTCCTGGCACAGACCTTCCTTCCCACAGCTGCCTGCCAGCTCCCTGCCACCTTCTTTGCCTGCTGACCTGTGAGGACCAGGTGGTCCTTAACCCTAGGGCTGGATGAGCAGTGGCATCCAGTGTTTCAAGGGACAGCTCCTCAGGGACAGAGCTGCACGGCTTCACCTGCATTCCCGGGGCACCATCGGATGTTCAGCGTGACTGGCACTGGCTCCTACAGCATCCACAGCAACAGAAGCTCATCTTTTAAGCACTAACAAATATAAATGTTAAATAAAACTTAGCGCTCTCCCCCAAAGACAGAAAAAGAGACAAAGAAGGATGCCTTCCACCACTGGAGACCCACCAGCAAAGCTTTATCACAGATGTTTGTGTTACTTTAACAATTAATTTTAAAAGCTATTTGATACGTGGATTAGTCTAAGCTTGCCAACTTTATATGAATAGTTTCTCCCAGACTAGCTGTTCCTTGACAAGCCATCATAGCCTATCATGAATACAGGTGTATTCACACATTTTAAAATATGCATTATTGACTAGAGAAACTATTAATTTAAAGCCTGCTACAGTCTCCTTTATGTCAATTTATTTCTCTCACTAGTCTCTTAACATAATCCTTTTAAGTGACAAGCATATTTGAAAAGAATCACAAATCTGAAACCACTTGCAAAGCATGAGTAACAGCTGATTTTATAACTGTTTCCTTGGCTATTTAAATAAACAAAACAACCAGACACAAAACCTGCCACCAACCTAACATTATGGGCCAACTGCACATGATGCTTAATTTTACAAGGCTTTAAAAATAAAACTTTACCAGTCTCCTCCCAGTCTGAGCTGTATTCCCTAGGAAGAGTTCAGTTCAGTTTTCGAGCAACAGTTCAGTTGTGACCAAAGTCATTGCAATATATGAATTTAACTGTAATTTGCTTCTTTCACTAGCATGAGCCTGGAGAACACAGTGGTCCAATTTTTCTTAAGAATCTTTTTGATGCAGCAGAGGCAAGAGGAGCCAGCAATGGATTGCAAGATCATCACTTCAGGATCAGCCTTCATCAGTAGCTGGATTTTGGCACAAGAGTGGAGTGACAAGCCTGAAGCTGAAGGTCTTTTCCTGTTAAGAGATAACTGATTTCTCTTTTGGATGAAAACGACGACAGTAAAGACTCCACAAGCATAGATGCTCTGCACTCCCTAGTGGCTACTGTTAGCAACCAGGCACAATTCAAGAGATGGGTTCTGAGTTTTAAAGCTCCTCACCTTAACATTTTCTTCCTGAGATGTGATTTGCTCCTTTAGGGCCCAATACCCCAGTTAAGATCCACTAGGCTGGACCAATGAGAACCTTTGAGACCCCACCACCAAAGAATGGCAGCAAGTAAGCAACTCTCACTGTGAAGTCTCCTACCAAGGAAGGTTAAGAAGCAGCATGACCAGAATATTTTGATACATACGTGAAGACAAGACATGCTCCTCACACCACACATGTCCCTGCACATCAGCCTCAGCTTACAGACATCAGATATGATGCTGGTACAAACTTTTTCATAGCAGCGTAAGGAACCACAGAAGCTGCCTGGCCTCTCTGTGTTAGTATCACCTGAGCTGGGGCAGCTTGCTCCCACCATGGGGTTTTGTTAGCATTTCCACCCAAAAAAAAAAATGTTCTCCAATACCAGCTGATGACAAAGCACTTCAGCCCTGTCTCACCAGCTTATTAATTCCAGCTGCATTGTCTCAGGTGGAATTATATTATAGCATGTCACTATCACAGCATTCAAATCACATTAAGTATGGCATAAAACAAGCAAAAGCACAAAAGCAGCAGTGAAACTCAGTATCATCCTACCAGTTTTTCTGTCACTGGCAATCAAAACCAAGCATTCTTATCAGTGAAGGCACATAATGCAGTTCCTACTACAGTGCAGTACATATCTACCATGTTTCAGAGATACTTTCGTTTCTCCTGGTGCAGGAGAATAAGATATTGCTGCTACACAGTCCAACAATTTATGAGGTCTGTGATGAACCGCTGCATCGTTTTTCAAGGACCAAGAACTCTACATGCTTCGTCAATAAAATGTACTAAATAACTCATCCCCCCAAAATGGTGATGACAACTCCAGAACTGCAGCTCTATTAGCCCTCTTTTTTTTTTTTTTTTTTTTTTGCAGGGATAAGTTTAGCTGAAGGCAATATTAGTGACAAATTACAGCCTGGGGAAATTTTCAGATCAAGGTAATAATGCCATGAGGTAGAATGATTTGCTTTAGAGTTGCTGTATAATGCTGCCACTTCTTCCAACGGGACACTAATTGCAGCCAGAGGCCACCTTGCTTAAAAAATATCTAAAGAAATATTTTAGCACTAAAACTGTCTGGAGTAATAAAAAAAATAAAGCATCCTTCCCAAGAAGAGGCACTGGGAAAGTGAAATTGGGCATAGAGTTTAACAACTAAATGATTCATGGCTGGGTGACCAGCCAGGGCCTGTCAGCTGAAGAAGCTTGTCTCATGCCAACACCGTCAGCAGAACCACCTCAGTGGGAAGGGACCTCTGGAGTCTCTAATCCAAACTCCTGCTGAAAGCAAGGTGCTCAGGGCTCTGTCCAGCAAGTCCTGAACACCAACAGATGTCAGCCCTTCTCCAGCATCTGGTACCAGATTTGATCGCCCTCCTGGCAATTTTTTCCCCTTGTATCTGGCCAGAACATCTCACATTCCAACCTGTCTCTTGCTCCTTCTCCTGTCCCAGTGCTCCTCTGAGAAGAGCCTGGTCCATGCTCCAGACCCCACCAATTCAGTGGTCTGACTAGACTTGCTCCTGTATGCCACTGTCCTTGTGCTGAGCATGCAAACTGGACTCCCAGTACCCAGTCTCACAAGCACTGGGCAGAGGGACAGGATCCCTCCCTTTTCCCACCAGCTGCATTCCTGCTCACACAGCCTGAGGTACAGTCAGCCTTACCTGCCAGGGCAGTTTGGTGTCCACCTGGACTTGCAGGTATTGGGTTTGGCTTCCCCCCATCCCGCCCTTACAAAGCTGTTTATTTAGCAGCTTCCAGCTTGTTCCATTGCCAGGGGTTATTCCATCCCAGATGCAGGCCTTTACATCAGCCCTTACTGAGCCTCTCGAGGCTCCTCCCTGCTCATTTCTCCAGCCTGCCTGGGACTCCTGAAAAGCAGCACTGCCCTCCAGTGTATTCAGTGCTATGCCCAATGCGGTACTGTCCACACACTCGCTGGTGGAGTGCTCCATCCCATCATTCAATCCATGAATAAGAAGTTAAACAGTACTAGCCCAAAAGCTGGTCCCAGAGAGGTGCCACTAACAACCAGACACCAATTTGAGTTCAGTGGCCCAAAGAGTTTTCCACTCCCAGTACTGCTCGCTTATCCACCTCGATACATGGATTTTCCTTTAGTGATCCATAAACACGGGCACATTCTCTGTCTTAAACTGCCTTTCTCAAAGCTCTTTAATTACCTGTCTCTGCCACCTCCTCCTGGGATGGGATACTGCACACTGCTTTGAAAGGGAACCACCAGAGAGATCTGAGGGGAGTGCAGAGGCTGCAAGTGCCTGTCCCAGAGAATGCGGAACCCAACTGGCCACTATCAGCAGGCATCAGACAAGCAGAAAATCATCTGACACTGCAGGCACTTGCAGGGAAGGGGAAACAGAGGAGACTGTTTTGATCATATTCATATTTTGAGATTTAAAGCAATTCAGCTCCCGAAGAGACTTCTTTCTTTCTTTCTTTCTAAAGCATGAGAAAGAGTCACTCCATACATTTCTAGTCTCTTCAGCATCCCTAAATTAAGTCTCCCATCCATCCCATCTCCTGTCATCAGCCCCAAGTTTCCACCCTGACCTCCAACTGCTTCTTTACTCTGGATATTCCGTGTCCACCTTCCAGACAGGATCTGGAAGCCAAGCTCCACTGCTTCCCAAGGGGGGTAAAACCTCTGGCATCAGCACAACAGGAATGACCAGGCAAGTTAGGAGAGGAATTCCTCACCCAGGACAACTGGTCCACTGTCTGCTCTAATAGGAGACCATACAAAGCATCCAAAGGCAAGTCATTTATATTTAACTTTTTTTTTCACGTCATCTCTTCTAAAATTGACTTCAATCTGCCTTAGAAATACCAGTATATTTTATCTTGCACCATTTGATGGATCCTGCTTCTACAGTGTACATCTATCCAGAGCTTTACACTTTCTTAATTAGAATCAGGAACTCATCTACAAGTAGACACTCTGAAAGCAACTTTGAATACATTTGACCTTTGTAATTCTTCCCCATTTTACATGGATGACAAGGGTTGCATCTGCTCTTCCTCATTTTTGCAAATGAGTACCCGATCCACTGCTTCCAACAGGTTTTAATAACTACTACAGCAAGTCATGTTTTACGTGATAAATGTCAGCAAGTGAACTGAAAACCAATTGCCCACGGTATTTTGGAAGCAAAATGACATGGCAGGCTACCCCCTCCTTCTGTAAAGTGAATCATTAAAAAAAGACAGGAAAAAAAAAGTCTTTGTTCCTGCCACGCAGCTCAGGGTGGGCAGCACATGCTGTCACTGACAGTTTCTTTGGTTTCTTGGTGCTTATTCTTTCCTTGAGATGAAATGTGAGAAGGAAAACTGGTATCTGAATCACTGAGGGTTTTTTTATTTCATTTTCAAATTGCTTTCTCAGTAGCCACTCTCCTGCTCTACAGGAAATACTAACAACCACCCCATTTGTAAGGCAGTATCCACTGTTACTCCAGCAATTATAACAAAAGGTTCCCATGTACACAGCCAGAAGAAACAAAATACAACAGCTTTTTCCAGTTGCCTTCAATGTACCACGCTTCAAACCAACCAAGCCCTCTCCCAGAAAAATAACAATAGCTGGTAAGTTTTCTGGATTTTAAAGGTCATCTAGGCAACCCCACTAAGAGAGCCAAAACACTTTCATATATTGTGCTGAACACCCTCAAACACAAGGAAAAAGCCCAAACCAGAGATACCTGGAGAGAAAGAAATAAATCTTTCAACAAACATAACCCATGGGGGTTTAAAGTCAGTTCTTGCTCCATCATCTCGCTTACCCATATGAGGGCACCAAGGGCAAATCAGTAGCCTAGAACAGGGCAGGCCTCTCAGGGTCAGAAAGCCAGCTCAGACCAGCCAAGTATCACTGACATGCTCCTGACCCTGCTCATCATGCAGCAGCACAGAGGCTGTGCTTCGTTTGAGCCTGCAGGTGACCTTCCAATTAAATCAATCTTTATTTGAACAACCACCACCAAACCCAGAGTATTCTGGATCATTCAGCTTCCTTGAGCTCTCTTGTGCAAGCCTCCAGGCCTCCTGCATTTAGGTGCTGGAGCCCCATGTATAATTCAAGATGTTATCAGATCCGCTCTCCTCTGCAATATTAATGTCAGTTCCCATGTTAGTTCTCACTAATCTGACCACCATGCATGTAAAAGTCTAAAGCAACTGGCTGGAAAAACAACACAAAACATTAAGTAAATTGGAGGGGAAGAGGGGGGAGCATTAGCTTTGACAGGCAGCCTTGTTCAGAGCACGCCTCAGTAGGTATGTTTTACCCTTTGGATGCACAATCCAGCAAGATAACTGCTTAGGTTGGAAACTGAAGCATTCAAAGTTAAAAAGTGCCAGAGTTCAAGCTGCCTAAACAAGGCTAACTTGACCATCCAATGTGTATAAGGTCTAGAGTTACATGACCAAAATATTGCCAACCTAACCTGCCTCACCTGATGCTCACTCCACAAGCTATTCCTTTTAAATTGCTTAGTATTCTGTCTATTCTTCAGACAGAAGCCACGGACTTATTTACCATACACCATTCAAATCCCACTCTGAAGACCAAATTTTTATCTTCAGCATAAGCAGGTTACCTTTCCTAATGATCCATGTGAAATGAGATTATAGTATTGTTGTTCTACAAATAGAAAATGAAAGCAAAGAGATGAAAGTAAAATGTTTCCATTTCTTTTGGGTGCCTTAACTGAGACTGCTGAGGCCTGATTTTCAGAGAATTTTAAAAATTAAATTACTATAAAACACTTCATGGATACATCTACCTAGCACAACTCAACAACTTGCAGAGGTGCTTTAGGTAGTTTTCATTGAGCTCTCTGAATGATACAATGGTTCTGGGATAAAATATCCTCCAGTGCAACATCATACTCCCATTTAAACTATTTATCTTTGGCATTTTTAGAAAGATACTTCTGAAGATTCCTCCTGCAGCACCAGAGACACCCATTGCCTATCCGCAGGATCACAACCTCTAGAGACACTAGAGGTGCTTCATACTTGTATGTCAAAAGATGAACTAGCAGCAGTAGTAGGTTGCCCATTGCTGGAGGGGATGACATTTTCCTGCAAGCAGGGAATTTCTTCGAAGCCCACAAGGAACAAGACAGTGATTCAAGTCTTTAGACAGACTCATCTTCCCTGCTCCCAGCTCCCTGCCCTAACTCTCCAGTTTTGACCTTCCTGTTCATATCCTGTAGCAGCCTCTCTTCAGTGCCTCACTCAGTCCCTTTTCACCCAGACAGTCTGAATTCCTTCACATCATCAGAGCCACCTTGCCTCCCCAGTGCTCTCACGCTGGCCTCTTGAGGGGTCTCTTCCAGCTCCTGACTTCACTGAACAAGAGCCAGAGCAAAGAGGCTTTGTACTGTCCCTCCTATCCCCTTCCTCTGCCTGTCCAGAGCCCTACTTCTCCTCCCAGCCCACAGCTCCTAACACAGTCACTCCATGTACCCCATATTCCTCAATGAATAATATCAGAATGGTTTAATGAAAGCAAGTTCAGACAGGAAGAGAGGAAAACCTGAATACTTTAAAAGGGCAAAGCATTTTCTCTTTTTATTCAAAATGCTGCGGCAAGCATAATTATGCAGATTCAAAAAAAGGTTGTCATATTGACCTTTTCAAAACACGTGTGTCCATGGGTCTAACACACAATTCATTGGTGAACCCTGAAATGGATTAAAGGTCAGCACTTCTAGAACTTCTTCTGTTTTCATCATTACAAAGCTTATTTTAAATGCACCCAGCAGCAACCATCAAAGAAAAACAAACTTATTTTAAAACAGGTAAAAAAAACCCCAAACAATTATGCATTGGGTTAGAAAAATCTGTACCTTTAAAAGGAAAAGGAAAAAACCTCTGTTCTTGCTATGGAATCTATTAGTTTACGTGCTGTTCTGAAAACTCAACAACGCCAGAATCTAAAGATTCTGGTCTTCTGAAGCCCTGTAAGTAGATTTAGTAAAAGTTCAGGAGCTACTACTGATTCAAACTAAGTTTATTCCATCAGTGTGTACTGTAAGTCTAAAATCTCACTGTGTTTTGATCCTTTAGGGCTTGGCTCTCTCTTCTGCCCTGCTGCTCCAAGGGCTGTGTCACAGACTTTGCATTCCTTTGGGGAAGACTGTTCTCCACCTTTCTGATCTCATTCACAGCAACACAGCCACTCCCCTCCCTTGAAAATAGGTTCATGCTACAATCTCTGAAGAGCTCACACAGAGCCTGGCATAACACTGAGTAAAAAGAATCTCCATGAAGATATTATGGCATCAAGACTGGCCAAGGAGGCATTTCAGACAGAGCACGCACAGAAAAAAAAAACCACAAAACAAGGCTCATATTTTAACAAATACTAACAAGCCCCAGTGCAATTACTTTTAAACTTTAGGCTGTATTATTTTTTATGCAGGGTGCATTTGAGAAATTTCAAGTAATTTTTTTTCCCTTTCAAGAAACTGAAACACAGTGACAAATAAGCAACTCTGCCCTTAGTTAGACCAGTAGTTACACATGG
This sequence comes from Actenoides lindsayi, assembly GCA_025331215.1. Classification (NCBI taxonomy): domain Eukaryota; kingdom Metazoa; phylum Chordata; class Aves; order Coraciiformes; family Alcedinidae; genus Actenoides; species Actenoides lindsayi. The sequence goes on along the minus strand of WTSP01017980.1, from coordinate 2,665 downwards.
AATACTGATTTTGCTCCATGATAGAAATGACAGAACTATGGCTGAAAGAAGCTATGAACATATAAAAAGCTGAGGGCCAGACCAAACAGAATTAGTTGCCAGAGCATCACAGAAGATAATGAATCTATGACAATTTATACCAACGAAGGCAGCTTGTTCTTGAAGCTCAAGGTCATTTTTTCAGCAAAGAACAAATTTTTTTTCTGGAATTTGCATGCAGTACAAGCCTTCACTTCCTGAATTAATCTTCTACACAGCAGCATCATGGACTATGGCATGAATCATTTTGTTTTTCCTCCATTGGTATCTCCACTCTGAGAGATGCATTCTTCAACTGCTTCTTCTACAACAGATGGAAGGACATCGCAAGAAAAATCAGATGGTTCCCTAGCAGGCTCTTTGAAATTCAAATAAGGTTATACATCCTTCACCTCTACTCTACAAGACTATAAGAGGGTTGATTACAGAAATGCTACACACTAGCACAGGCCCTGTGTCAAATCAGTGATGTGACACAGTGTCAGGCTTAGCAGCAGGGTTTTAACTGTTCATTTTCATTTAGCACTTGCCTGCTGCATCTCTCACCACCAGAAACATTCAGTGGAGTCCCAAACAACCAGCACAAGGGACACCAACTACAGTCTGGTACACAGCAGCTTCCTGGTACACAGCAGCTTCAGTTACCCTCCCATAGTTACTCCATTTTCAACCAAGTTGGTCAGCAACTTAAGGTCTGTTTCTGGAGCAATACCACAGCAATTACTCAGTAACCACTGGAATAACTCATATGAGATAACAGACTTTGGCTGCTCTGCCTTCACAGAGGTGCCAGGAGGTGATGCTGTCACTTGGATGGACCAAAAACTCTCACGTGGTATTTGTGCACTGAATATGCTGGTTGACTGCACCATTTAAAATGCCTCTGCAGATAAAATACTTCAGCAGATCAGAAGGACTTTGTGTAAGTGCATAAGCCCACATGTGCATGCATACGACACAAACTGAAGACTCCAATTTCATGCAAAGGAACTAGCAAATGCATGTTCAAAATGTTTGAGAATTCAAAGCCTATCAGTTCCTAATGCTCCCAGTTTGAATGTACTCATTCTGACACGAACAGAAGCTCTTTAGTGCTTTGCACGAATTCAAACCACGGGCTATTACTCAGAGAATAAACCTGTTGTGTCATCCATCTGGGACAGATGTTTTCAATGGAAACTACCACAAGATTCAGGGTCCACGATCAACTTATGTCGATCATTTACCCCTTAAAAGTCTCACTAAGAAGATACGGAAAAAGGAAAAAATACACACAATACTGTACATTGACTTCCTTCCCTGATACATGAACAGTCCAGAAAGCAGATCAGTGCTATGCCTATCCCATCCTATCCCATTCCACCCAATCTCTGCTGCTTGGAGAGCTAAAGCTCTCCTGAATTTTTTTATGGGCAGGGAATTGACCACACATTACACACACAAAGTCAGACAGACTATTTGCTTACTCCTATTTACTTTCTACCAAGGACCTGAGCTCCCTGAGACAAATAAATTCCCTTTAAAATGTATTAGTGATCAACAAGTGTGTTTTTCATAAAATTCGGAACCAAAATTATAAGCTATCCACATCCAACTTCTGTGGATTTCTCCTCATGTCCATCCAGCAGGCAGCTGCATTATTTATTTGCTGTCACACTCAGTAAATTATCTACTGGCATTTAAAGGTGTCATCTTTACTCATTACAATTTCAATGATCACTCCAGCACCGCCAGCATTGTACCAGCGACCTGACTTCTGACTAAAACTTTTAATCTCTGCTTATCACAAAACCTGCAAGTTTGAATTCCACATACAAAACAGCGTATGAAGAGACAGAAGAAACTGAAGGACTAGGGTGCTTTGCCTCAAAGTTCACTGATCTCTATATAGTAACAATTTGCTGTGAAAGTTAATTTAATTACTCAACTGCAACACATTTTTTTCAAGCTCAAGGTAGAACATTAGAACTGATGACACTGCAATGCAGAATTAAGGTAAATGGGCCTTAGAGACAAGAACTGGATTATATTATGCTCACAATGATGAAAAACTATGCAATTGGTCACATGTCACGGCCACAGTCCTCACAGTTGCAAGAGGAATGGGACCACATCCTCAGAGATAGACCCTACTGCCCTAGACAGTCTGGGGCAGATGTTGTTTACCCTTAGCCACATCTTCTGCCTGGTTTCCCCAGTATGCTTCCAAACCATTTCAGGTGCAGTGCCAGAGACCAGAACTGCATTTCAGGCTGGCAAATGGCAGAAGCCCCCTCAGCTCCACACCAGTTGACTAGGGCAGCCATTTAAAAAATCAAGCAGTACTGATACAGCTTGGAAAATGCATCAAGACATAAGACATTCAAGATGGTCCAGACTATGTTATAGTACACTAAGAGATGCGTGCAAGAGGTTTATAAGTAAAGACCTGACGACCACCCAAGCTCCCTGGCAATGCAGAGGCTGCTGGGACAGTGCTGCACTGTAATTGTCCCCCGTTTGAGCCCAATATGAGCCAGCAGTGGGCCCAGGTGGCAAAGAAGGCCAACGGCATCCTGGCCTGGATTAGAAATAGTGTGACCAGCAGAAGTAGGGAGGTGATTGTCCCCCTGTACTCAGCACTGGT
>WTSP01017979.1:0-19381 GCA_025331215.1 Actenoides lindsayi | reverse complement strand
GACTGAGAGGGGATCTTATTAATGTTTACAAATACCTGAAGGGTGGGTGTCAAGTAGAAGGGGCCAGTCTCTTTTCAATTGTGCCCTGTGATAGGACGAGAAGTAGTGGTAGCAAGGTGAAACACAGGAAGTTCCACCTCAACATGAGGAAAGACTTCTTCAGTGTGAGGGTGACAGAGCCCTGGAACAGGCTGTGGAGTCTCCTTCTCTAGAGACTTTCAGGACCTGTCTGCATCTCTTCCTGAGGGGCATGCCTTTGGTGTTCCTGTGTTGGCAGGGGGGTTGGACTCAGTGATCTCTGGAGGTCCCTTCCAACCCCTACCATTCTACGATTCTATGACTTTTTCTTATGCTTTATAGTCAGCTTCTTCATTTCTCCACATGGGACCACTTACCCATGCTACGGGCTTTATCTTTCACATGGGACCTCCTGTAAAAGTCTGCTAGACTGGAATCATAGAAAGGTCCGTGTTGGAAGGCATCTTTAAAAGTCATCTGGTCACCTTTTCTGTGGGAAAGGCAACCTGGATGAGATTATGAGATTACCTAGCACCTTGTCTGGTCACATCTTGAAAACATCTAGTGATGGGGACTCTACCACATTCCTGGGAAAGTTGTTCCAGTCAGTTATTGTTCTCAATATATAATAAATTTTTTATGTTGAGGTAGAACCCCTCCCAATACAACTTGTACCTGTTGCCTCTTGTCCTCTCCATGTGGCTCCTTGTGAAGAGAGAACTTTTGTCCAATTTTGTAACTGCCCTTCAAATGCTGGAATACTCTAATGAGGCACCTCCGAGCCTTCTCCAGGGAGAAAAGACAAGATGTATTGCGGTACTAGATGATATAATAGTCAAATATCAAAGATGATGCACCCTTAAAGTTTGAAGAGACTCCAGTGTTTCATTCCATTTTCAAGTGTTGACACTTTGAGTCTTAATGTTGCATCTGCATTACAGTTGAGAGGGCTGTTCTCCTGATTGTGCGTATGTCCTTGAGATAGTTTTGAAGCAATTGGTTTAAACTAGTCTGTCTTGTATAAATCTCAGTAGGAATCATAATACACTGTGCAAGTGTGGTTGTGATCCTGGTAAACAGTGGCTGAAGTGTTAATGTTAACTGAATTGAAACTAGCTATATAAATGCTCACGTGGTCCAAGCTTTCACTGAAAGTCAAAGGGATGTGGACTAGAACTGTCTGTATTTTTGCTTTTTACCCACCTAAACTCTTTTAGGCCTTGTAGTGGAGTGTAAAATGTGATTAGTATCACTGAGGCTGTTAAAATGTTTGCTTTGTTAAAATAAGAGACAGAAAAAATACAGATCATTTAACATACAAGTGATTCTCTTAAAATTCTGAAGTTCTGCCTAATAAAAAAATGGAACTGAAAAGACTGAAGTGGTAGGAAGAGTAAAAATAATGTAATGAAAGCACAGTAAAATACTATGACAAGAAATTGTTGGAAGAGTGATCAGTAGCATTGATTACGCTGCAGAAAACATTTTTTGCTTTTTGAGGTAGTACCACTAAATGGTGATAGATATGAGCTTCATTATGAACAACTGAAATACTACACATTTGTTGCAAATTCTCATCATTCCCACTGCCCTTGATACTTGTACTGTTTTCCCATCTTGAAATGTAATCTGACTGGCTTTCGTCTCTTAGATCAAGTTTAAATATTATTTTTAATGGTTTGAGTGTTATTTCAGTATTGCTTTTGCTGTCTTGCTAGTTGTCATGATTTAGACCTAGGTAGGAGATGAGCACCACATGTCCACTCTCTCGCTGCCCCCACGCTGCCTGAATGGGAAGAAGAAGAAACATAAAAATACAAAACCCTGTGGGTTTAGATAAGGAGAATTTAATACAACATCACAAAAGGAATAGTAACAACCACAGTGTTAGTAATGAAACAGTATACAAAATGAGCAATATAGAATGAACTGAGGAACAGCATTGCCCTGACCAGTCTGGCCAGGACACTGCTCTTTGCCTGGCCTGCCCTTTACCCTTATATAGTGAGCATGAGATCAGTGTGGTATCAGATATGCCACTGTCTGGTTCAGTTGTCTATCCTGTCTTTCTGGTGAAAAATAACCCTGTCGTAGCCAAACCCAGGACAGCAGTACAGTGCTAAGTCAGAACTTGTGCTGTAGCCTCAAGCAGTCATCTATGAGACAGGTAGTGCTTATTGAAAACCCGAGTTGAGCATGGAGCTGTGCAATGGCTACATTGAAGTGCTGTATACACAGCTGTGTATTAAAGTTTTGTCATTTTGTGCTGAAATTAACTAGACATACTTGTACAATCCACTGTAACTTCTAAAATGTTAAAATTAGCAGTTAGGTGACAAAAGATTTTAATAAAACTGTATGTAAATAAGAGCACTCTTAGGAATTAAATTTTGTTCACCTTGTGACTGTGTTTGGTTTCACCTTTCTTATTGATCTAGATACTGTGGCCAGCGTGGTAGGTTTTTTCCTATTTTTTCCTATTTCTACATTATTAACAGTTTTCGTACATTATGGTTCATATTTAAATACTGTGTAAATGGTTCTCTATCTGAATAAGGAGTATTTGTTTCATGGTTTGAAACTTTGGGTTAACAATGCAGTTTTGCAAGATTAAAATGAGTAGAATGTCATATTGGCAATTTTAGAAGCCAGGTTTTTGTCCCAGAAAAAGGAGTTAGATATGACAGTATCTAAAGGAAGTGGATATTAAAGGAAAAGAGGCTACAATTCGTCCAAGACATTATCTGTAGATGAAAAACAAACTGTTATAACTAAAATTCTTCAACAAGTGGCAATTTGAGCTTTTAATCAATGTTTTTTAGATAGAAAAGAACTATATTAGTAATTAAGAGATTAGCAGTTCTTAATTGAAAGATATATACTAGAAAGACAAAATAAAGTAGAGGCATTAGATGATCACATTTAATTATATTCCTTAAGAACTTCACTGATTTTTGGCTTGTAAAAATTGCTGTATTGAATGATTTTAAAGATACTTTAATAAACTTTGTGATTGTTTTACTACGAAGATCTAAAGATCTTCAAGAAAAAGGTCTTTTAATCAGCTCAATCAGCAAAGGTTATTTCTATGAAAAGAATCTTTGAAGAAATTTCAGTTGAGCTCTTCCAGAAAGTTCCAGAGGAAATATATTTATGAATCTAAATGTTTATCAGAAAGATGTGAATTTATGTTTTGATCTAGAATAATTTTTAACTGTCTGGAATTTTTGCAAATGACAAAGTATGAGCTTGGGCAAACTTTATAGCAGATACTTATGAGATGCACGGCTTAAGGTGACTTTTCTAGTTTTTGATATGATTACATTGATTATGGCTTGTACTCCATGAGCTGGCACCCTCTAGAGAAGCACATTATCCCAGGATGTTTTGCATAGCCACAACTGAGGAAGAGGCCACAAGCTTTAGGAGTGTGCGCTGCAGGATTTTTTGCAACAGCTGTTGTGGTTTGCAGAGGTGATACAGAAAAAGCATTCTGTTAACTTGGAGAGGTGGTTGCAATTAGTTCAGAGGGAAGAATGAGCTGGTTTGCACAGCAGGCATGCTTGGCATAGTTAGGTTGGTGGTATATTGTACAAAGCAATCACAGAGCGCTGTGGGTGAAACTGCTTCTGTTTATGAGGTGATAAGCGTAGCATAGTGGGAACAGATGGCTAAAAAATCATTTGACCTTCTACTCCTTCAGCACCAAAAAAGTTGAAAAAATTAACCTACTGACACATGCACATATAAAAATGTAGGCAGGCTATCCTGATTACTTACTGTCTTTTCAGAACTAGGTAATACATGAATTAGTTTTATTTATGTATTTCTGGGCCACTATTGTAAAGCCAAGCATCTGCTGTCCAAAACATGAATGGATTATTTCCATCACCTTTGCTTTTAAACAGCCAATGAAAAACTCCTTGAGATGATTATGCTTGTGCTGTATAATTGTAGAAAAAAGAATTATCCATCCCTTGAAACTGTTGAAAAGTGCTACACACTTGATTTTGAGAATTGAGGTGTGGGAGGAATTGATATACTGGTATTCAGGTGTCAGTTTAATGTATAATGATGTATGAAAACTGTGAGTCTTTCCCTGTAATTTTAAGATAGTATCAGTCTAGCTAACCATCAAGAGAAATACGATTTTAGACAGTCAGGAAAGACACATGAAATGTAGTTGACTTTTAATTACTTTTCTTTTTCTTCCTGTGTTGTTATGTATAACAATTATGCCTAATAATCTGTAGTTCCCGGACTTTTTATAGTCACAAAATACTTTCTAAACATCTCAGAAAAGCACAGTATGTTTTCATAAAGTATTCCTGTTGTAATGTTACCATTTGTATAGGTTGTATAACTTTCTGCTTCTAGCTTTATCCACTGTAAATCTCAATGCTGTACATGATTGTCCATGAGTGGGCACGATTGAGGCTGGAGATAGCTTCATATTCACTTTGACTCCATAATTGTTTGTTGATGCACTCCTCTGCTACTTAATGGACATAATAATTCCAGCAGCACAATGCCAGCGAATCATCCTGCCTCTTTATACATTCATCATGGCATTGCTGTTATTCACTGCTGATATTCAGTACCTCATTTTCTCTTCTCGTCATGTCTTCACATTTTCTGACACATCTATTTTGCTTCCCTTACACTTTATTATATGAAAATTGGTACTATCAGCTAAAGTCTAACAGCAATTTTTTAACCCTTGAGGTTTACCATTCAATTCAGCTTTCAGTGTGTGCTTAAATCTGTTTTGGTGAGTGGTGAGCATTTGTAAGCATATGCTTGTACTGATCCAAGCACTAGTCCTCAAGTGAGTTGATAGTTTGGTATCCCAGTGAAGATTGTGCTTGTCATCTCTCTTGCTGTTCTTCTCTCTCCCCCCTCACCCTTCCATCCCTGAGATGGAATACATTTTCTTAACGAGCTTCCTTGGAGCCCAAGATGTGGCTTTTAAGAGATCTGCATGCAGTCTTGCTTGAGCTTTTAAAAAATGAGAAGTAGCTTTGAGAACAGGGAATCATCAGTAAATCTGACCTATTGTAACTAGTATTTTATCAGTTGAAAATGATTTGTATATTTCTTCTGCAAGGGAAGTGAGAGTATCCAATGCCACCTTGAGTATGTATGGCAGAAGCACTCTGAAATTACAAGAATGTACATATACAGACTGATTGTTATTCAGAGGTTTTGGCAAACTCTGTCTACAGTAAGGATTAGGACAAGAGGTAATGGGCTTAAGTTGCACCAGGGGAGGTTTAGAATAGACATTAGGAAAAAGTTTCTATACTTGGTTGTTAAGCATTGGAAAAGGCTGCCCAGGGAGGTGGTGGAGTCACCATCCCTGGAGGTGTTAAAAAATTGTGTGGATGTGGTACTTCAGGACATGGTTTAGTGGTTATGATGTTAGGTAGCCAGCTGGACTTGATGATCTTGGAGGTCTTTTCCATACTTAATGATTCTGTTTTTCTGTTATTCTGTAATTTTAGTGAATATTTAGAGACTCTGAAGGCTAGAATTTTTTGATCAGTCTTGAGAGAATCTATTTGTAGTAACTCTTGATGAAGAACAACCTTTAATAGTCAGAAGTTATTTCAACTGATGCAAAGATGGCTCTCTATGTGGGCATTTTTAATAAGGGCCATGTAATTTAAAATCATAATTATCATTTTGTGGATCTGTACACATATCAATACTTGGCACACAAATAAAATACCTGTGTTAGAAAAGGTGCTTATCTCCTGTGTGTTAGACACCATGATGTGTAGATAAGGACATGCAGCCCCTTTTAAGGAGACAAAGTCATTCCTAACAATGCTGTAAGCTTCCGGGACACTTGATGCAAAGTAAGTTCTCAAAAAAAGGCTAAAATATCCCAGAATGATCTTTTGGACACAAAATTTATGTTAGCTCTAGATTCTTTATTTTTCTGAGAACAGTCATGCTTCATTGCCATCTTAGTCAGCAGTGAAGACTTGGAGAGTGTGGGCAGCAAGATATCTGAACATCTTCAGTCTAAGATTATCACAGTGCAAGATTATTCTTTTAGTACTGTGTGTTACTGATGGTGTTTCTGCTTATCCTTCCACATATCTATGGAAGCTGCAGTAATACCTGTACCAAATAAATTCATTGAAAAGATTGTAAAGAATAGAATTAGAAGATTCATTAATAAATATGTAGTACTGGGCTAGCCCAGTGCAGCTGTTGAGAACAGATGACATATCCCACAGATTTACTGGAACTCTTTACATACCTGCTTCATGGTTCCTTCAGAAGCAGTCTGACTGAAGCAGTGTGCAGAGGTCACTTTTGGCAGTTGCACTAACCAAATACCCTCAATAAAACTCTGTGTCATAAGAAGAAAATCTTGGGTAAAAAAATATTAAACAGGGTAGCAATAACTGGTCTATTTTCATAGTGCTTGTAATTTTATTTTACAGTTCGTAGAGAAGTCATCAGTCAATCCCCCAATGAATCCATACTGTTCATCATATTCTGAAGTAATACAAAGGAGGATTTACTAGTTAAGTGATAAAATTTTGTCATGACATTAAAGTTATTTAGAGTGGTAATGAGAAGGGTCAGCTGCGGAGAGTTGTAGAAAGACTATGAAGCTCAGTAACTGGACCTTAACATTGCACAGGAAATTCACTGTAGATAAATGGTAGTGAAAACTTATACCAAAAATTATTTTATTTTAGAAAAAAAGCTCTTAACTGAGCACTTCACTCAGCAGTGAGATTTTGAGATTATAGTAAAAACTTGCCTGAAAACCTCAATTCAGTACCCAAGAGCATTGAAAAATTAAGTTTAATGTTAGATGCACACCTGTTTGCTTGCATGCATGCTGTCTCTTTCAGGCCCACAGCCCTCTTACTTGGAGAAAAAAAAAAAAAAGGCACAAAAATTCACAAACACCTACCTGGGAGAGGTTCAAAGAAAGCCAACAAATGATGAAAGATTGGGATGGGTTGCTTATAAGAAACAGGAAAGTAGGATATTATTTTAACTGGAAAGACCAGAGGTCCAGTCTGATGAAGGTTTATAAATATGTAAGTGGCACACAAAGGGTAAATGTGGACCAATTGTTGACTATACTTTCCCATACATGAAATAAAAGGCATTAAAAGAAATAAACAGTGAGAAATTTAGGTCAAAAATGATAGGTCTTCCTACATGTATGAAAGTAGTGGAATTCTTTTCATTTGAAACTTGTACATTTTTGAATTTAGAAAGTAATGGGGTAAAATCATGAAAGTAAAATCCATCAAGGATTAAATTGTTAAATACCAAGGGATCACTTTCAGTCTGTGAAATCACATAGTTGCTGTAGGCTAGAAAAAGATTCAGATGAAGTATTACTATGTGTGCTTTATAATAGGCTTCTGCTGTTTATGTTAGGTTTTTTTCCCATTAGGGAAAGATGTAAAGACATACTTGGCAAATTAAATATTCTGTTGCCCCATTCCTCTACCCAAGGAACAGATAGAAAAAATAAATTGGGTAAAAAGATGAAATAATATGGGGGACAATGAGCCAGTAGTAGATGGACACAGAGACCCTTAAAGTGGATGAGGCCATAAGTGGCTGTTGGCAGTGAAAATAAGGAGCAGCAATTGATGGTGAGAACAATACAGCCTAAACCTCAAAAGAGAGGAGAGACTAGAAGTCATTTTTCCAAAAGCTTCCAATCACATCATTTTGCTATGCTAATAAAACTACTGTTGGCTCCTTTGATATTAATATTTATTAAAATCAGAAGTCTGTTGTCCTTTCTTTGTTGTTGTTGTTGTTGTTGTTGTGTTCTTGAGACTTTCTGCATAGTAATGCTCACTTGTGTTCTGCAGATTCATTAATTTACTTGCAGCTTCTCTATTATTTTTGTTGTATCATTGTCTTTATGTATGTTTGATATAGAATACTTCTAAGATAGAAAACAGCCAATACTTTGTTCTTTTTTGTTTCCTGTCTGTACAGTTACTTCTGACTTTTCCCAATCAGACTTTCTTTTCTTTTTAGACTTCTCAATGGTCTTTTGTGTTACTTGGTGTCCTGTCCTTTTTATTTTTTTTTTCTTTTTGACTACTGGAATATTTGACTTAAAAAGTCGCTTCTGTGATTTCCCAGATTCTGCACTTGATCACATTCCTCTTTATTTCAGATTTCTGCTCCAGTACAAGGTATGTTTCACTAGCTCTCCCCATATCACTTTATTTTTACATTAACTCTTTCTTTTATTAAAGTCTTTTATCTTCAGCTTGTGAGAAAGCTGAAGCAAACTTTCTGATCTCACCACCTAAAAGTTCATAAGGTCAAAATATTTTATAGAAACTATTTTGTTTCAGATTTTTTCATGGAAGTTTTTCCTATTGACAAAGACACTTTGCAGCCATTCTGGAGGAATGGTGGTTCTGCAGGGTTAATTATGAATCAAGGGAACAATGAGACTCCTGGACCTCAAGAGAAAATTCCTGTTACCTGAAAACAGGGCATCAGTTCTTACATATCAGTCTCTGGAAACTCATGAGCATTCTGCCCAAACAGCTGCTTGTTGCCGAGTGAGAGGGAAACAGTGTCACTTCACAGTCTGGGAGAAAGAATTACACAGAATATAAGGGGCTTCAGTAAGGTCAGAAGTAAGCAGAGGAGTTGATAAAATGGATTGAAGAACTTTGTAAATCTCATTCTTTATTGGTCAACTTAGACATCTGTCAGGTTCATTGTTTGCAGTTAGTTAAGCATTTGTATTTTTATAATAGCAATTATTAAAGTTAGATATATACATAATTGAGTGAAACAAATAAATTTGGAGTTGAAATGCTGAAGCCCCTTGAACAAGAAGTACTTATAGCTCTGAAAAATGGAGTAGGTGACTACCACTAGTATCTTCTTTCTTCAGTTAATATACAAAATTATATTTGGGGATTTTTATTTTTATGACAGCAGATTTTCAGAAGTCCTAATAGACAGGTGCATATGGGAGCAAAAGCAAAACACTGTTTATTCTGTGATCTGTGATTGTCTAGGAGGTTTTGTCTCAGAAAAGTCATCTCAACTTTCTTAATACAAATTTTTTCATTAAAGTACAGAACCATCCTACTAATAAAAGGAATTTCCGATAATTTAATCTCAGAAAAAATACAATGGATTTTAAAATTGTTTCCACTTCATTTCAATGACCTTGATATGAACTGCAGGTAGATTGCCATGGATTTATTCTTAGGTAACTGTTCCACATCTATATGGAAGTTTTTTTAATATTACCTTTTTTTAAAAATTATGACATCTAAATAACAGGGAAGATACAAATAATTGCATATTATACAAGGCTGAAGAAGAATAAAATCGTCTCTATCACAGGTTCTAGTAACAGAGCCATGCATGCTTCACCTTTTGCAAAACTTTTAAACTGAGGATTAGGTAGGAGACAACGGTTCTTACAGGTATTATGGGGAATACTGTGTAGTTGTCTTTTCTCATGCAAGGCTGGACCTTTTTTACAATGGTTGATGATCTACAGATGGTAGAGTTGTTCTCGTTCTTTTGGCGCTGTGCTCTGTGGGTAAGTTAAGGAGGGAAAACAAATTTCCTTTAAAATGGCCATTAAGAGTGAGCTGGAGCCACACTGTTAGCTAATGCCTTTAAAAATTTTTTTGGGGAAAAGGGAGCTGCAGGAAGCAGAACCCTGCTGGGCTGTTTTGTTACTGCTGGGAATATACTGGTGGAGTTACCTTATTTGTAGCATTACTTTGTTAGTTTTTCAGGTTTGAATACTACCTTGCTACAACAGAGGTATGTCTCTTTTCTACAGGTCTGATTTCTCTCTTTCCCTGCAGTCCCAGCATTTTAACCTGTTTTTATTATCTCTTTTTCTGTCACTCAGGTGCTGTTGAGCAGTTGGCAGCCCTGGGCATCTTGCAGTCGTCTTTCCTGCTGCCCTTACGCTACTTGTTTTCCTGCCCTAGATGTTGGGGTGCATGTCCAGGACAATCACACCCCATTCTCTGGCAGCACCCTCCCTCTCTCTGCAGCCTGGGCAGCCGCTTCCCACATGAGCCCCTCGGCAATGCTGGCTCCTGGTTCCCTTCCGATCTCAGCACTGCCTAGCACTCCACTACTCCAGCAGAGACTGTTGGTTGGACTCCCCGGTTCTGCTCAGTGGTCCTGGTCTTCCTGTAGGGATGGTCCAGGCCTCAGGCCACCACCAGGGCATGGGCTTGAAACAGCACCTGTCCATTGTTGAGCTGTCTGGAAATGGCTGTATCTGGCAAAGGGTAACTTCCTCCCACCAGTGTCTGCCCTGCTGCCCCTCACTACCCAAAGCCTGGCAATTAATGCTTGTTGCACAAGTTCTAGGTCTTCATCTCTGCTGGGACCTCATCTTGTAAGGACTTCCAGACAAGCTCAGGGAGCAACACAGTGGTGTGCCTCTTGTCCCTGGGTGAAGTTGGAGGGTGCCTTCCTGATTTCATCTAACTGCTCCAGGCAACCAGTGAGGAATGACTGAGGAGACACATGTAATAGGTGGCAAGCTGTGAAGCATAAGGTTTTCCCTTTGAGACAGGTTATTCCAAATGGCCAATGCTGAGGGCACAAAACAGTCGACAGGTTACTCTCAAATGATACCAGGTTTTACTTCCATACACATATGCTCTCTTCCGTACTGGGGAACGAGTTTAGGGAGCCCCTGTTGCTGGAAATGCTGTTTTTTCCAAAGTGCTTTCAACTCTAAACAAAGGGAAAAAAAAAATCTGCAAGGTTTTTATGATGTCTTCCTGTGAATGATAAGCTGTTAGCTCAGACATGCTCGCAAAATTCTACCCAGAGTAATTAAACATTCTTTTAAATTCAATTTCCCCCATTTTTCCAAATGAATTAAGTGTTTGTTTTTACACAGCTTTATGGTCTTGAACTGTTAAATGAACTAAAAAAAAAAAGTGACCTATCTGTAGGTGAGGTAAATGCTACCGTATGCTTTCTTTTCTAAACCTTTATTTTACAGCTAGTTACTCATATTTATGTGAGATCTTAGGAATCTTGTGGTAGAATGCGTCATTGCAAAGCTACTAAAATGGGTTGCACATTTTCAGGTAAACATAATGGTTTTGAGCCAAGACCTTCAGAGTAATTTGTTTATTAACTTGTTTGTGGCAATAAGCTGCCAAGTTTCAAGGTACCACGCAAATATTCTTACTCAGCACTGCATTTATAAAAGGACCATTCCTGCTGAGTTTAATTACTCCCTTCTGTCTGACCTTTGTGTGACATTCTCACTCCATGCATAAGATGATGACAGTCTACTAAATATGCTTCAATTTACAAACAATATAATTAGATTATTAAGAACTTACTGATAATTTAAAATACCACAGTACTAAAAAATAACCACACAGAATACTTCATTGTCTTCAATAGAAAGGAAGGGTTTACAAAAGCTGTCATTGATGACAGGAAGCTATGATCTTTGACCTCATAAACTGGTTAATTTGAAGTGTTACTACCAGTTCATAGTTGATGTGCTGTCTTCTAGAAAGGCCGTAGAAATTTGCAGCATCAAGTTTATGCACTAGCTTGAACTCCAGTCAATGAAAGAGTATTTTGGCAATGTATTGGGCAGGAGGAACTTTTCCTTATTCTCAGCATGAGAAATGTGGCCCAAATCCATATGTTACAATATGAAAGACAGTGTGATGAAATATTTATGAGACATTTGTGCATTTCTGCTTCTTTCCCATTGTTCACTGACCGTATTGTAATAGGCCTGAGCAGTTGTCAACACAAACTGCTGAGTTTCCAGAGTTTTGATTTTTCACCAAAGTCAGTCCTATCAACATAGGCTTTCAGAACTTTTTGCCCATTTACCTTCTTGCTCACGTCAAAACTTCAAGCTGTGCAAAGTGACTGGCACTTAATGGGTTGAATTCATAGTTTCTGTGCTGCTGAGTGAGCATAGGTTCACAGATCCTTAGGGGTGCCTAAGACTAAGTCTTATCAAGAAGCTTGTTTGATATGCTCTCATCCTAGGGACAATTTGGAAGAGCATTCTCATCCTTCTTCTGCAGGCATCAGTGAAGGAATGCTCAAACTGTTGGTAGGACCTCACTGAGAACTCTATCAGCAGTAAGAAAGGCACTGCTCTTGGAAGTGTGGAAAGCAAAATAAGGGCTCTTTGTTCAAACAAGCTGGCTCAAAACAACCTTGTCACTCTTTTTGTTTAAAAGAAAGAAAAAAAAAAAGCTCTTTCTTTAGGGATTCACCTTTTCAGTTCTAGCGGTGCTGCTGGTGTTACTAGGTAGGAGAAGCCCTTGGGGAAAAATGAGGGATTAAGTGCTTGGTAGGAAGTGATAAAATGCTGTGTGGCTTAAGCTGAAGTGTATGACAGATAGGATAAAATACAAAAGTGTGAACAGGTGTAGGGCATCCAATTGTAGTTGGCACTAGGGTCTTCTGTCAGCAATTCAACTTACAGCAATGCTGGAAGTATCAGTCCAAAATTGGCAGCATACATAGTTTAGCAGAAGCTGAAATTAATTCTGTTATTTTGCCTGTAATGATGGGTAAAGTCATGAATGAGTTGATAGACAAAGTGTAATGGTTAAAGGTGTGTATTGATATGTGTTTTAACAGAGAGTATTTTTTGTGGTCTAGTTGTCTGCTATGTTTAGATAATAAAACTGGTTTGGGATTTGTGCTTTTCAAGTGTAGAAGATTAAAGAAGAAGGAGCAGTCTGTTTCTGAAAGCATGTCCAAAAATCAGAATTTTTTTTTTTTTGCTGGGGCAAGCAGCTATTCTAAAATGTAGTCTGCCATTTAGATACATTCCTTCTAGAGGAGGTTAAAAACTTCCTTCTAATATAGTTAGTTCTCACAGACATGACTGTAATACAGTTTAAGATACATAGACAACTGTCTGAACGCTTTGAAAGAGGGTTGCATTTAATATAAAAATAGAAATATAAACATTCATTCATCTGCATACAGAAAACACCCAAAACAAAAGAGCAAACAGAATGGCAAGAATTGCTATTGTCATCTGGCTGGATCTTCGTTTATTCCTTTTCTGATGTTGTCTCTCTGAATTATATCTCCTTTTCAGTGAGCTGAGGAGATGCAGAGAAAAATAAACTTTTTCATCTTTCACAGTTATGGGATGTAGGCAGGTGCATATGTGAGGATCAAATAATAAACAGTGCCAGATAGTAAATACAGAATCACACAATGGGAGAGTTTGGAAAGGGCCTCTGGGGATCATCTAGTCCAACCTCCTTGCCAGAGAAATTTCATCTACACCAGGTTGTAAATTTTAATGTAGCAAGAAAAACTTGTTTTCAGTAAGGAAGTAGCTCTTATCTTCTCCTACATGATGACTTGAGAGATAATAATTAAAGTCTCTTACGTACTCTCAAATGATTGACATGTTCAGGTTTTAGCTGCTGTCTCATTACAAGTGAAATGTTTAGAAAAATATTTTGGACACTAAAGAACAAAAGTGGTTTATACTAGGGCTGGCAGAAACTGCTGTTTGAGAATACTGAGATCAGAGGGGGAGAACAGGGAATTACTTTAGGTCAAGACCTCATGCACAGTTGAGATAAGGTGCTGAGCAATCAACAGTTGCCTGTCCTTCTGACATTTAGGTTAATTTGAATGACACTGGTCCATTTTGACGTTTTTCCAGCCGTAAGTATGAATTACCTCTCAGTACAGTGACATTTTGTTTGTGACTGAAAGATCTCAGGTAATTTGCCAGAAGTCAGTAGTGTATGCTATTTTCACTCTTGTTTTGAATACATTTCTTTGCCATTTCTTTCATAATTGTCAGACTCCTTAACGAGTACCTGAATATCCTGCTACTAGAATAATTCAGTTGCAATTGCACATTTTGTACCATTGTACCCGTGCTGAAGTTCTCATGGGACGTAAACACTTTTTAAAAAGGAAGCTAGAAACTTATTTCTTTTTGATTGAACTTGCTTCCAAATAATTAGATTAACTGAAGGCTTTTTCCTTCTTTTACTTTCTTTGCATGTTACTTTGTGTTCTTGCCACAGTTCTTCTCAAGAGCTTCTTCCACTGCTTTTTCCCTATCCAAGGAAATGCTGTTCACATATAGTAAAAAGAAAAGGAATCAGAGAAAGTGAAAGTAATTAGTGGATTCCAAAGAACAACATCATTGCATTAATGCTACTTTTTGACAGAGATAGTTAATTTTCCTTTTCAATTTTCTGATATTTGCAGATAATTAAAGTGAAATGGCTGTGACAATACCTGCAATTAAATTTTCTGCCTTTATTTCATGACCCCGTTCTCTAGATCCACACTCTGCTTACTGACTGAATTTACTTACAGGACTTCCCTGTTGTATTAATTATTAAAAGAATAGTGCTGCATAAAATATTGATCTGTTGCATAACATTTATGTTTTAAATGTAAGCAGAGCAAAAGAGATATTACCAGAAATAATTTCTGAATCTTTCTTTCTCTAAATACAGAAAATTTAAATACATGGAAAGTGACTAAAAATATATAATCATTTTATGAAATGCCAGGCATGCCCTGGACAGCTTGCACTTAAATATCATTATTTTTGCATAACTAATGGCAATATTACGTTATTTTCCTCCTTAGTTATAGGTAAAAACCTGCAGTTTCAGTACCTGAGACCGTAACCAGATGATATTTCAATTATTTGTGCAAAATACATAGTCCCAGTATTACTAGGTCAGTCCTATTTTCTGTAATGCCTTAGCTGTGAGGACGTTCCTTTCCTTACAATTGTTTTGTCAGCTCTTAATTTTTTTGTAAGCCACTTGGGTAAGCCTCAGGCTGCTGCCTTTTACTTCTGTTATCTGTTTTAAGTGAGGACCGTACTACTTTGCTTTCTTTAAGGGTAGGAAGGCCTTCTGGGTCTTTGCTGTTGTGGGGTTTTTTGTGTTTTTATTGTAAATTTTATTTGGGTTTTTTTTGGGGGGGGGTTTGTTTTTGTTTTTGTTTTTTTTTTGGTAGTGCTTCTTGTGCTTGCAAATATTCATACAAGAAACACGAGGGAAGCAGTGAAAGTAACCTTGATTTTCTTCTGTCCCTATATGTAAGAAAGATTGGCATGATTCTTGTTTGCTTTTTCCTTTTTTCCACATCTATAGCTTTTTTAGAAATACATCACACAAAAATATCAAGAAGGAAGATACTGTTCTTACCTCCAGTAACAGGACTTCCAGTTTCTGTTTTCTCTCCAGCTTCTCCATCA
Source organism: Actenoides lindsayi (assembly GCA_025331215.1). Classification (NCBI taxonomy): domain Eukaryota; kingdom Metazoa; phylum Chordata; class Aves; order Coraciiformes; family Alcedinidae; genus Actenoides; species Actenoides lindsayi. Next base: position 4,098 of record WTSP01017979.1, on the reverse strand, counting down.
GCCCTTCCCTTAGTCTTCGAAGTGCTTTACAGCATTAGGTAGATATTGCCTTAGAAGTAGAAAGCTTGGAGCTCAGAGAAGTAACATGGCTTGCCTAAAGCTGCACTGTGATTTAGTGCGCTCAGGTTCTTTCCTGACATCAAGTCCAATGTCTTGTCTTCCAGTGAAGCAGGAGACATGCATGCAAACTTTCTATGATCTAGATTCCAGCTCTAGAGGCTGATATCTGACACTGTCATCAGCCTGGTCTTAGCACCTTTGAAAATGCCGGTTTAGATAACTTCTACTGATAAAGATTTTCATTAATGTAAAAGTTCATGTTCCTTCTCTAGTAAGTTAGATACTTACTTCCTGCAGAGCAATAATACTGAAGAGATTACTTGTTTGTTTGTTTACTTAGCTGTTGACATCTCGTTTATTAAGTGTAAGCCAGAATATCCTGGTTTCTTTTTTGAGAAAAGAAGGTCTTAAAGAAGCATAGATTTATTTCCCAAAATTCTTTTGTGGTGGACGCTTATTTGATACTATACATTTTCCATGCATGGTGTAAGGGATGACAAGCATCATGAGAAATGGTTAGAAACATTGTGATTCCATAGTTTTGCCCCTTCCATATTGTATGTAACAATAAGGATTCAAAGTATGCGGATGGGCACAAGCATCTGAAGTAACTTTGAAAAACATTGTTTACTTTGGTGATACCTCTAAAGTACTAAAGTTTGCAGGTTTTCTGCTACCTTATTTAACAATCTAAAGAGGAGGTAATTTAATTGATTTGCAAGATGTGACAAGTTCTAAATTATTGAATTGTATTAGTATCTTTGAGAAGGTGCTAAAAATTGTAAGTTTTTACAAAAACCGTAGTAACAGATTCTTGGTAAAAAACACTGCAGAAATGATTGCGTAGAAGAAGGGCCTGTTGCAAATAGTTTCGTAAAACAAATTAAGTGCTAAGGAGGCCAGTGCAAACTGTTCTGTATGTTTTTGTAGATCTTTGATTTCATAGTTCATTAATGAAAGAAATAAGTAGCCCTAAGGAATTACTCGGTAGTTCTGGGACTTTCTTAATCTGCATACATGGTATTTAAAATCACCAGGTTTTCCTGCAAGGAAAAATTGTGCTTTGGAACCTGAATTTTACCTTAGCTTCATACCCTATCCTGTGTAAAGATGATCAGTGTAGACATACAGATTAGATTAATGATATGCTTTGAAAAATGAGGTATCTATTTTTCTTGCTATTTTTTAACTTTAGTGAATATTTATCTTGCAGTTCTTCCATCTGTTTAATAAATGGAAGTTTCATGTTCATGTGTCAACTTCTCCAGTCTCTATGCAAGCCAAATTACAAAGTGGGAAGCTTGCTATGTGAGAAACTTGTCTTCAGAGATAAATGATGCTACTAGTATTTCTTTTTGTTTACAGTGGTTTTTTTCTGCCTGTTTCGTTTACCACAGTTTTTACATATGGAAGATAAAATGTTATCTTGTATGATCATAAGAGCTTTGTGGTTATTCTGATTTATTTCTTGAAGGCAGTATTTCCTTTTATGTTTATTCCTTCCTTGCCCTGCTTTTGGAAAAAAATCTCTACTGAAGAAATTTGGCTGAAGCATTTTAGGAGCACTCTAAAATCTTGATGTTTGGCAGGGGTGGGCTGGAGAAAGTGCATATACTTGTGGCAGGGTTTTTTTTGCAAAATTTCTTCTTTGTTTGTTTAGTTGAGTTTGGTTTTTTTTAAGAAAAATAAATTCTCTAGGAATGTGATATAAGAACTTCTGTCTGTGAAGGACACATTCCTTTTGAAATTTAATTTCTCTTTCTGACCATCAACTATGTGTAAAAATGAGAGGAAGGAGCACAGTAGAGAAATACATTGTACAGTCTGAGTCATCCTCATTAAAAAGATATTTTAAAAGAAAGGTCAGAAAATTCTGTAACACAAGAAAATATTTTTTTCCCAGAATGTAGTTGTGACATTCTTAAATATTTTTCAGTATAAGAAATTATAAGATACATATTTTCTTTCAGACTTGTTTTACACAGTAACAGGAAAGAGATGTAATGAAATACAGAGGTAATGTTTTTTTAAAGTTGTGTCATTTGACATAGTCATGGAACCAGAGACATTGTGTGGGATTATATTCAGATGATGAGCATTAGGTCATTCAGTGAGTAGCTCTATTGATTTCTTCTGGACCATTTATCTTTAGCATGTAATACTGCACAGCAATAAAATCTTGTTCTTAAATTGTTTTGGTTCCAGAAGCAAAGAAAGGGCATTCTTGAAAGTGCATAGAAGTGTGATGTATTTTCATACATTAATGACATATTAGATGAAAGAAATTCTGAGCACTGCTCTTACACAGGTGCTTTATATAAGGGTGTAAGAAGGTTTCTGGTTTTGACCTGCAAAAGAGCTAATCTGAATTGCTACTATGAATTCAGATCCTTCTGCACAGGCTGGAAGAAGCCTAAGTGGGTAGCACCTACACGCAGGCACGGTTCAGCAGAAGTAATTATGTGTCTCTTGCAAAGATGGAATTTTACATATTTGCAGCAGTTCCTATCACAGCAGCAGTGAGGTATGCTGAGGTTTGTAGTGATAAGACTCTGGAGTCTAACCTGACGCCATAAATTGTCTGAAAGGAAGGATTTGTGGAATACCCAAAGCTAAAGGTTTTGGGGTTCACTGGAAGACCATGTGCAGATTATCTTGTCACTTCATAGAAACTGAACAAATTTCTTGAAGTTTACCATACAATGACAGTATAATCTATGACTTACTTCACCATTTTACATTGAACATACACAGGAATGTCACGGCTATGCCTAAATATTCAAGCGAAAGATTTGCAAAGTGGGCAGTTTTTTGTGACATCTGTATACTTTTTCAGGCTATCCATTTGTGACAGTTGCATGGCAGTTACTCCCTCCAGTATTTAGAAACAGAGGGCTCTTAAGATGTCACTTTAAATTAAAGCCAAGATTTTGAACAAAATAACTTATTTATATTCTTGATTTAAATTTCAGTAGCATGCTGAGACTAAATTTACTCAGTCTGTCTTCTTTGTCACAAAGGTAATTTTATTTAAATACATGAAATTCCTATAAGATATAGAAAATAGTTCAGTTTTGCTTACAGGTAAAAGGTGCTTGTGTCAACTGGGTATTGAGTGAAAGATCTTTCCCATGCCTGACTCCATTTTACTGTCTGAAGTTGTGCGGTAGCACACAGAGAATGCTCTTCCTCTTCAGCACCTCAAAAGCAATTTTTTCCTAGTTTCTGGAATGATGGGAGAGATGGGATGATGTGTTTCTACTCTTTCTGAGGTTTTATGTGACTTTTGGATTTGTAAAAAAAAATTTATTTTGGTACTTTTTCTGGAAGATATTTATTAAATTAACAGTACATATGAACAATAGATACTGCCTGTGTTAAGCAGGATGATGGATGTTACCTGATTACTTTTTTCTCTGAGAGTTGAGCAAATTAATTCCCAAACAGAAATTGAGGTTTTATAAGGACACTATCAACATAAGTGAAAGAGGAGATCTTAAAATAAGTACCACAGTTTTCATAGAAGGATGTGTTCTTTGTCTGCCTGTTTTGAGGTACCCTGACTGTATTTCAGGTGACCTATTTAGATTTTTTCAGGATGGCTTATGTAGACACTGTGCCACTCTGTAGTAAAGTGGAGGGTAAAATGTATGTTTGTTGAAAGAAGTGTAAGAGACAAACTGTAACAGGGATTTGTCCTGTTCAAGTATTCTTTCTTTGATCTCCACCACTGTGCTGCCTCTCTGTGGTACTTTCATTTTATCCCAGTAAATACGTAATTTTTTCAGACAAATGGATGGTAAACACATCTCCATCTTCTTTTATTCTTCCCAGGAAAGGAGAAATTTGATTGCTGTTGATGTTAGAAATAGGAAGTTGCCCTTTCATACATTCTGCAGGAATCTACCTGTCTAAAAGAAGCAAGGCAACCCTTGGCAGCAAGCTGGCCAGATTGGTGAGGTGGGCTTTAAACTGAAGGACTCGGGGGGTGGGGTCAAAAATGTCAATGTTCATGTTATTGAATCCAATGGGGGAATA
>WTSP01017978.1:0-41668 GCA_025331215.1 Actenoides lindsayi | reverse complement strand
GTCTGCACACCAACCCTTGGTACTAACTCTAACCATGGGGTGTTATCACTGCTAGAAGCAGACACTGCCTGTGAGAACCGGCTGCTGACTTCAGAAAGTGCAGTTAGTGAGAAGAACTGAGCTGAAAGGTAGAATCACTGAAGAGAATTAGTTCTGTTCTCACTCAAACCAGGAGAAAACTACATGCTTTTTTTTTCCCAAGCATGTTATTGCTTCCACTGTTGTCTAAGTTTCATGTGTCCACAAACTACATTAGATCCCAATTTCCACCAAAGAATATATGCATGTCATTGAAGTTAAACGAGTAGGGAAATGCAATAAAATGCTGTAGTATTTTGCTATAGGTAGGAATGAACAGGAAGTGTTTTAGCATTTTGAATAATTTATTGATGTTTTTGAAAAGCAGATGTACTCTAATTAACACTGTCTCTCTGATAACTGCTGACTGGTGCCAGTCATCTACTACTTTTCCCCCATAATTATAAAAGCAGACCCCTTACTACAGAAAACTACAAACAAACAGTACAGCCAGGCTTGCAGAAGATTTCTCAATAATTGCTATTATTCTATTAGAAAAGATCAGAAAGATCATCTGATTCTCTTAGCACCTTCCTTTATATCTGACAGTTACCTGAGATGTGAAGGTATCAATTGAACTAACAGGGAAAAAAACCCAACAAATACCTTATTTCTAGTAAATCCACTGAGCTAGACTCTGCTACTCTCTCTTATAGTGCCTAATGGTTTCACTAAGACTACATTTAAAACAACATTTTTTACAGAAAGAGTAAGTAATAAACATAACCTAGTCTAAGAACTTGAAGTTTCTAGAAGACAGGATAGCTCAAAATGAATCTGGCTAATGTAGCTAAATGGATGTACCTGTAGTTGCAAGGCAGTTGAAGAGGGAAGCAAGCAAGGAGTCGATTGAAAATGTGGCCAATACAGTAATTAAAGTTTGGAATGTATAATCTGAACTCAGAATGAAACCTGAATCTCAATAAAAGATTCTGTTTTGCAAATATGTAAAAGGCACCCATTTTTAACAAAGCATAGAGATCTGCTTGGTCAGAGAGTTTCCAGAAGTGATTTTCCAGTTAATATCTTTACAATTCCTCTGCTAATTCATATCATCTTACTCCTAAAGACACCACTTCCTTTTACAGCAAGGCTAAAACCACTACTATCCCTCATAAAATAATTACACATGCCTTATATGCAACAGTGACATACATGTACTGAACTCCAAAACCGAACGATAAATTGCGTTTCTCCAGCACCTCTGGCCACCTCACTTGTGCTCTGCTCATTAATCTGTGTTTGCTAGTACTACCTCTAACCTTCCAAACCAATCAGCTGCTTGCAGACAACCATCATTTTTTAAAAGATAACCTGATATAAATAAATAAATCTGTTCTTCCTTACTATAAATGATAAATTTGCCCCCAAAATGTAGTACTCTGAGGTTCAAGGCATACATGGAGCACTAACAAGTTTGAAGTCCAATATCTCCAAATACTTGAAGGCTAGAAATGAGTATTTCATATAAATGGGGAAGAGCTACAAATTCACCCCCTAACAGGCTTTCACATACTATAGGCTTTACCAGATGTAAAAGTTTTTATTTTAGTCTTGGTAGATCATAAGATGTCAAATTTCCAAACTACGGTGTTGTGAGGTACAGAAAGGCTCACACTTAAAGGTTTTAAGTGAACTATTCAGATTCTCTGCCTTAAAAAGTCTGTGAAACTAATTCACAGCACCGAGGAAGGTTAGTGCAAAGGAAGTAAAGAGGAAGGTGCATAGATACACAATCCTTAAAAGTTGCACAATACATATCCCATAATATCCCATTGCCATTTGTACTTCTGGCCTCACATCTTCCATTTTCCAGGTGGACCAAAGTCCTTTGTGACATATAGAAAACATTTAACTGAACATAAGAATCATGAGAGCAAACATGAGATCCATTCTTTAAGCTGTGTACTGTGCAGACATGTAAGCATCAGCTCATTTGCTGCTGTTTACACAATCCCTTCTGGAAGCTCCTTAGACCACTGGGACAACAGTAGAAAGGATGAAGAAATTAACAAGTCAAAGACTGAAGCACAAAAAAACCCTAAATAAATTAAGTGCCAGAATCAAGTTTTCTCATGACAGTATTTTAAATCATACACGGCCAGCATTTGTTTGAAGGAGACTCCACAACCTCTCTGGGCAGCCTGTTCCAGTGCTCTGTTACCCGCACAGTGGAGAAGTTTTCTCTCATGTTTTTGTGGAACATCCTGTGTTTCATCTTGCACCCACTGCCCCTTGTCCTATCATTGGTTGAGACTGAGAAGAGCCTGGCTCCATCCTCCTGACACTCACCCTTTGCATATTTATAAACTTTAATGAGGTCACTCCTCAGACTCCTCTTCTCCAAGCTAAAAAGACTGAGCTCCCTCAGCCTTTCCTCACAAGGAAGATGCTCACTCTATCATCTTTGTGGCTCTGCGCTGGACTCTTTTGAGCAGTTCCCTGTCTTTCTGGAACTGAGAGACCCAGAACTGGACACAATATTCCAGATGCGGCCTCACCAGGGTAGAAGGGGAGGAGAACCTCTCTCGACCTACTAACCACACTCCTTCTAATACACCCCAGGATGCCATTGGCCTTCTTGGCCACAAGGACACATTTCTGGCTCACGGTCATCCTGCTGTCCACCTGGACCCCCAGGTCCCTTTCCCCTATGCTGGTTTCCGACAAGTCAGTCCCCAACTTATACTGGTACATGGGGTTGTTCTTGCCCAGATGCAAGATTCTACACTTACCCCTGTTATATGTCATTAAATTTCTCCCTGCCCAACTCTCCAGCTTATCTAGGTCTCACTGAATGGCAGCACAGCCTTCTGGTGTGTCAGCCACTCCTCGCAGTTTTGTGTCATCAGCAAACTTGCTGACTGCGCCCTCTGTTCCCTCATCCAGGTTGTTGATGAATATATTGAATAGTACTGGTCCTAGTACCGACCCTTGAGGGACTCCACTAGATACAGGCCTCCAGCTAGACTCTATCTCGTTGACCACAACTCTCTGACTTCCATCCTTCACTAGTCCATAGTGTACCACACTATCCGATCATCCAGACCACACTACCTGAGTTTAGCTGTGAGGATGCTGTGGGGGATGGTGTCAGATGCTTTACTGAAATCAATATCAACTACATCCACTACTCTACCATCATCTATCTACCTGGTTATGTCCCCATAAAAGGCTGTCAGGTTGGTCAAACATGACTTCCCCTTGGTAAAACCATGTTGACTGCTCCTAATGACCCTCTTATCTTTGATATTCTTAAAGAGAGTGCCTTAGTATTTAGCAGATTTTACTACTTTTTTTTTCTGTGTGGTACAGAATTCAGACATTCCTATGCCAGGATCCTTACTTCCAATGAGAACTTCACTCAGCTTCCTTACCCAGACTATACTGTAAACCACCATGTGCATTTGCATTTAGTATTCCTCATGTCTGGGATTTCAGATTGTTGCTACCCTTAGCTTGGATCAGATTGGAGGCCATGGTCTTTTTGTCTCTTTTATTTTGCTAAGTATTTCCCAGGTTCATGAGATAAAAACTTGTCTTGAAAAGCAGTCCTTCAGAGGTGTGTGTTTTTTCCCATGTACCATATTTGTTAACAAATTACAAGATGTTAAAGGTCCTTTCATAAATGAACCTTTGGAATTCTCATTCCTTGAAGCTAGTGCTTTGGTGGATGTTCAGACCTCTGTCAGCTTATCTATTTTATAGTTTTCTGTGAACGGTTAGCAAGCTGTTCATCTCTGCCTTTACATCTTGCCTCTCCCTATGCCCACTTGCAGAATGAAGGGGACAGTGACTGGTATTGTATAATCTTTTCATTATAGCTGCAGCAACACAGTCTAATTGGCAGCCAGAAACCTGTTAGACTTCCTGTCACCTTTCACTCATTTTTGGAAATGTGTCTGTCTTTTAAAGTGCAGTTGAGCTTCTTTAACAACAGTGATGCTGTGTAGTGAGGAGGAGAAAGAGCCTTTCTGCAATATGTGTGGTCTTCCCAGCATTGCCATGAAAATCCTGTATAACTTCTTAGTTTCTGTGCCCCGGAGACCAGGTTCAGCTGACTTCAAAGTAGGCACCATGCCATGTGAAGAGATGAGTATTAATGTAAGCATTGGGTATAGATGTTTATGAACATAATTCCCAGTTCCAGATGTTACAAAATGTTGTCTGTCCTAAACTTCTGAGTGTAAAGGATTTTTTTTGTAAATCCAGCTCAGTGAAGAGTTAGCTTTACAGTTAGTAATAGAAGTTTTGGATCAACTGTGTCATTTGCAATGCTGGATAGGAGTGTGAAGTTGCTCAGAGGAACTTGCTTGTATTTGGAGTAGTTCCCATGATCAACAGATGAAAAAAAAAGCAACTGTGGTGTTTGCCACTTTCATATGAATAGATTACATTGTGAAGCCACAGTGGAAGAAAATAATTATTTTACTTTTTTCTGCTTCCACAAGTGACGATGGCAATCTATTGGGAATCTGATGAACTTCATTCAGCTCACCAGACTTGTCTATTCCTTTGTGTCACATGACTGTTGCTTAGTGTGGAAAGGTCTTTTCTCTGTTAGCCCTTTTTGTCCTGTTTTTCTTATATGCCTGTATGGTCGCAATGATGGATGCTTTCTAGACCTTGGTGACAACAAGGTCGTTTTTTGCTTCTTGTGGTCTAAGCAGTCTCTTGATTCTTCCAAGGCTTCTTCTATGTTCTATCAAACTGAATTTCCCCTCTCCTGCAAGAATTATATTTATAAGGCCCACTGTGTTCCGAAGGTTGTTTTTTTTTCAGGAGCTACTTGCTTCTTCCACTCTGTGTCCTAACATGAGGTGTAAAAGACGTATCCTCAGTGATTTGATTAGAGTTGCCAGTGATTAGCATGGGATTGAATTGTGAAATGAAAAACCCATCTGTGGGGGAACAAATGGTGGCATCACCAGTCTTGCACTGTGACTCTGGGAAGAGCATGAAGATGTGAAGTCACTGTGGGTCACGTGGAAAGAGGTTTTGTTGGTAGTCAGATGTGGGGCCTATCTCTCAATGTGCTTTGCAATGTGAAGGATATGACCTAAATCCTATTAGCTTTCTCTTTTTATAACACAAAGAGATTAGAATATGTATTTATGCTGGAAGTCAGCTCCTTTTCCACATGATCAGATTATTTATCTTTTACATCCTGCCAAAAGTGAACGGAATGCCATTTGTTTGTTTTTTCGGCATTTCTAAACTATCTTTTAAAATAATTTCTTCTGTGAAGAAACATCCTCCAAATTGTTAGTTTTCTTACAGCATGTCTAGTCCAGATAATTTCAACAAAAAGTTGATGTTAGCAGGATCGTCCACTGAGGTCTTGGCTCTCATTCAGTCTGTACAGATGTTCTTCAGACTCTTATCCTGTCTAGATAATAGGAAGCATGCCTAGTAAGCAACTGTGGAGCGTGTTAGCATAATTCCCGTAATTCACAGTACCTCAGCATTCAGCCTGGGGCTGTGAACTCTAAAAATAGAACAACAGATTCTGCACAGCTTAATCTTACCTGCTTGTTAGTCATTGTCTTCTTAATAAGCAACTAGCAGCTACCTTTTGTTTGTAGAATCTTTCATTCAAATGGTTTTACTTTTCATTTGGGAATGAGACTTTGGCCATCTTCTTCAGTAAAATGTTGTGTAACGTGTGTGCTGATGCTAAAACAATCATTGTCAAATACAGTTTTTAATATTTCCCTTTTAGTTACTGTAAACTTGGAACAAAGCAGAACAGGTGGTGTTTAGTAAGAGAGGAATGAATTAAAGTAAGTGTAATGCTGTGACTTTCTTCTTTTAATTTTCAATTCTGTTCTTCCTTGGGCAAGTATATTCAATAATGGTGAAATGATCTTCTCTCTTTGAGGCTATGCAGGTTGTAGGGGAAGATGCAGAGAGTTTGCAGTCGTGGCAGACGTCCTTTCACCCATACCCCTGTGCTCTTTGGAGGCAGCATTATTATTCTGAGGGCTTTTGCCAAGACAAAAGTTTTACACATATTGAAGTGAAAACAGTACATGAAAACAGAAATCAAAAATTTTTCTTTATGGCAGTAGATGGTGAAGCCAGCAACTTGTTTAATTTCTGCAACTTCCAGAGAGAACTTTTATAATTTTAGGAAGTAACTTAAGCCCATACTACCAAATGCACCCTGCCTATTTAATTTTATAGTTTCTTTTGGTCCTTGTTTCCGTGTGCCTCAGTATTTAACACAGAGAGGATGTGGCTTCCTTTGTCTCTTTTTAAGCTCTTTAGAAACATATACCCTGTCTAATGAAACACTTAAGCTTGGTTTGAGCCACTAGGTCAAGCAGTAGTAGAAATAGCTTATTAATGAAAGGATAAGAAATGTAAAGGGTAAGAATTTATGGAAACAGCAACAGGACTGAAAGGATAACAAAAACTTTTTAGAATAATTATGGTTAAGATCAGCAAGAGCAGTTTATCATCTAGGGTTACACACTAGGGTTCACTCCAGTTGGGTTTTTTTTTTTTAAATAGACATCTAAATCACTTAAGCATTCTTGAAAATTTAATTGGTTTATAAACATGGATCAACATACGGTAGTATAACTGCTGAAGTTAAGAAATGCAACAGAAGAAAGTGAAACCAGGAATTTTAAATTCCAAGATAAATTTATTACATGTGCTAACAATATATATATATCAAATTAAAACCTCTATGTGTTTGTAAATTGTATCTGCTAAAATAGAATTGGGTCTTGATGACTTTAAATAATTTTGCTTTGTTTTCCCTTGTCTGCGCATCTTGGTGGCAATGATGTATAGCTTGAAAGAAGAATGAAGATGACCAGTGAATGAAAGTTTAGGTCATTACTGAAGTTTATGTTACTTAAATTCTAGATTTGGGAAAATTTATGATTTAGTCTGAGAGATAAATGAGAGCTGCACTGAAAAGTAACAGTTATTGGTGTTTCTGGACCATGATTCCCAATACAGCTAATATTAGTTCATCTGTCTTTAAAGAAAATCACATAGGAATCTTGCTAGGGACTTTAGAGTCTTCTGAAGTTGTACACTTCTGGATATGTGTATATAAGACATGTGAGACAAGGCTGAGTGTGGTAGTGATTACCCAACTGCTCCATTGCTGGGCTGCAGGAATTTGTGATGGGTAGACCAAATTTTGACTGTCAGATCTGGATGTCTTTCAGGACATTGGTAAGTATTCATAGTCTGAAAATCAAGCCCATTTCACTTCCTCCTAAAGGCTCCAAATGTATGAGCCATCCAAACCTGTTAACTGCTTATGAAAAGCTTGCCCTTGCTTTCCCGAGGATAATATGGTTTACATGGCACATAGAGCTCCAGACTTGCTGTTACTTGCTTCTAATACACTGAGTTACAAGTTAGAATTTGACCACTGAGTCCTTCTGTTTTCCTCAGTTCAGACAAACTGCTGTCAGTGCCAGAATACCATAGCTTTAACCTAGCTCCAGTTGAAGGTTAGAAAATACCTGGGTATTTACAACCATCAAGCACAAATCTTGTCTTTTCATGTATCAGTAGCTCCATGCAAAAATATAATCTTGTTAGTTTTGAATAAATTTATTTGGTCTTTGCATCATTCAGCAGAATTGTCAGGTCTAGTCTAACGCAATTATTCAGAAAAAGCTTGATATTTTAAGGCAAAACTTCTCTGAGATTGATGGATTGCATTGACTTCCATAGAACTATTACATGTAAGTGAAGTTGGATTAAAATTAGTACAAGGAAGTGTGGTTCCATGATAACCACTCAAATGTTGAAGGGAATTCATGCACAGACAGGTTATATTTACTACATAATTTATAATGCAGTTATTTCCTAAATATGTGAAATTGATCACTCGACAAACTTTATACACTGACATCTTGTATTTGGCACTTTTTTTAAAACCTGGCTTGTATTCCAGTGGATATTGAAGTTTCTTTTATTTCACTGTTTTGGTTCATGGGACATTATAAGCTCCAGGGATCCTTTTTGCTTGAATGTTCTTACAAAAATTATCTTCCAAAGCTTTTTATACCTTGAAAACACCCATAGTTCATAATGAACTATCCTCCTATGCAGAAAGTATTGCTGCCACTATACAAAGTCAGAAAAAGAGTAACACCCTTAGAAGGTTGGTTTTTAATAGTTCACTGCTTTTTCTTGTCTGGATGCGTGTGGTGAGAACTGTTTAAAAATGAAAGGTTGTCACCAAGCAGTACAAGTCCAAAGAATTGCAATCTCCTACTTATTTCTTGAGTCCACAAGTAAAAAAATAAAATAAAAAAAAATTGTGAGTATCCAAATTGCATGGCATCTATGGCACACTGACCAGTGTGAAAGAACAGCCTCTGGAGCTGAGGGTGCCTCCACTGGAGGTACTCACCAGTCAGAGTGAAGTGGCTTGGCTGCCCTGAAAAACACAAGTCAGATGACAGGCAGCGGGATGTTTCTGTCAAAAAACAACTGTTGTGATGGAGTTTCTGGGAAAGGAGCTGTGAGAGTTCTGGATTCTGGGACATTTAAGGCTCATCATCTTGTGGACCTGCCTTGAGAGCTGTCTGCACTGATCCCTGTGCTAGTGAACAGTGTGGTGAAAGTACATCTGAACTAGGTCAACTGCTGTCCCTGGGTTGCTGCTCAGAAGCTACCCAGATACTTGGTAGCAGTGATGACATGGATGAAGTTACTGAAAAGGTAATAGGTTATTGTAGTTTGATAGTCATTTTTCTGCCTTGGCTCTCATGGGTTTAGGTGGTTGGGAGTGTGCCTCAATGTGCTTCATTGGGGGAGCTCGGGACTTGGCAGCTGTGGACATGATGTGCTATACAAGATATCCTCCCCCTCTGTTCTGCCCTGGTGAGGTTACATCTGGAATACTGTGTCCAGTTCTGGGCTCCCCAGTTCAAGAGAGACAGGGAGCTGCTAGAGAGACCATTGGAGGGCAACAAAGATGATTATGAAAATAGAATATCCCTCTTATGAGGGAAGGTTGAGAGAGCTGGGACTGTTTAGCCTGCAGAAGAGAAGACTGAGAGGAGACCTTATCAATGTCTATAATATCTACAGGGTGGGTGCAAGGAGGGTGGAGCCAGACTCTTTTCATTGGTGCCCAGTGACGGGACAAAGGGCAACAGGCACAAGCTGGAACACAGGAGGTTCCATCTAAATATGTGGAAAGACTTTACTGTGAGGGTGATGGAGCATTGGAACAGGCTGCCCAGAGAGGTTGTGGAGTCTCCTTCTCCAGAGATACTCAAAACTTGTCTGGATGTTCCTTTGGAGCTTTGGAAAGCTTAACTTAGCACAGTTATCTTGTGAATACATGTGGCAGAATCAGTTTTGCTGTGCTGTGCTGGAAGGCCAGTGTTACTGCAGAGCAGATAGAGGATAAGGCAGGTGGTACAAGGGCTGAGAAAGGCCCATTTCTGTGTTGGTAGAAGAGGACATCTTGGAAGTGCCCTGACATTTGAGGACCTTCAAAAAACAGTCTGCAAATACTAGTTAGCAGTGTGCTTCAGGAAATAAAAAATATTGAAGGAATCCTGTTATCTTCAGTCAATGTGCATTCCCAGTGGAGTAATTTCCGAACTGAAGAAAAACCTCTGGGGTTTGACCCATCAAATGCTTGGTCATTGTAGTGTTTTGGAAGTATTTATCATGCCACATATTAATTTTTAAAAATCTCGAAAGTTATTTAAATGATTCTGGGACAAAACCTTCTTTGTCTGGCTTTCTGGAGTAATCTGCACCTTCATAAGAGTAATGGTATACTTTTTATGGGGGACTGTGCTTTTTGGTTCTGTTGTCCAACACTGGAGCTTTGAGTAGTTACCTCCACTGAGCAAGAGGTTTCCCAAGAGATGATGAGCAGCATGGTCAATTGGTAACAGCATTGCAGTGACACAAAAAACTCTGAAATCCTGATCTAGGCTGAGGGCTGTCTGGTCTAGGCATGAATTGGACAAGTGGTCTGCTGTTAAAATGAGAAAAATTCTTGCAACAGGTTGTAACTGATAATCTTTTTGTTTCCTTGACAGCAAGTGGTTGAATTGTGTGGAGAGTCGCAGCACACTGCAACTGCATATAAACTACAGGCTCTGTAGAAGTAGGAAAATTGGAGATTTGAACTACTTTGCTTTCCCTATAAGTGACCCTGTTTGGCCAGAGTGGAGATGTATTGGAGAGGGAACATGGGCATCTCAGCTTTTCTTTGTGTGAGTGGAAAACGTGAACCTGATTTGCACGACCACAAAACTTGTATCTGTAGAGTAGAGCTGCCGTTTTTGACAGCCAGCCCAGCTCTGCACCCTGTTCTAACTGGATGAACAAATTCTAGTGCTCAGCTCTTTCTTCATCTGCTCGCAACAAAGTCTTTGTGCTAGTTGAGCTTTTCTCTCTGTGCTAGTATTTTCGATGCATCTTTAGTCCTATAATTATTCCACTATGAAAGATGACATATAGGTAATTAAGTAAAATGCAGTTTTTTACATATCTGTAGGTTCTGCTGCCAAAAGTCAGCAAATCACTTTTTTTTTTATCATAGTGCGCAAATTGTTTCTAATATGCAACACATTTTTAATTTAGCCCGCACATCCGCATTATTACTATTTAAATGCCATAGCATATCTGTGGCACCATTTGATGTATTCTGGATAGGAAGGGAGTTCTGCTCGAGCAGTATCAGATGTAACTCCATATGGCATTGTTGTGTGAGGCTAAGATGCTTGCCAGTTCCAATTTGGAACATGACATTCAATGCAAATATATCATGATACAATTGCCTTGCGAGGATTTGAGCTGATTGCTGTGCTCTGCTGGTTGTAGGAATATATGGTTACAGTGTTGAGGTTATGGAGTGTGCTTTTGCATTCAATGCTTAATGAGATAAAGATGCTTTATATACTGAACTGTAACTTTTCTATTTCTCTGTCTCATGAGCGTACAATGCACTAGCCATTGTATGAGTAGGTTAAGAGGGGCTTTGTTTTCAGGGTACAACCAGAAGAGAACAATTTGGTATGTGTTCTAACAATGAAATATTGTACATACCTCCTCTGGGGAAAAGGAAAATATGTTTCTGACTTACCTGAGTCCCTGCTACCAGAGTTAGGTCCTAAAAATCCGAACAAAGACAGAGATAGTCCTGAAAGGGTTGGTGAAAGTAAGGAGACAATCTGTCTGTATATTTGGGGATTTGAAATTAAGGCGCTGTCCTACAAATATTGGCACCAGATGCTTCAGAGGGGACAGGTGGTTGGTGGGTTGTTATCTTCCTCTTCCTCCTCTTTGTTACCAGCTAGTGGGCCACAGTGACGCAGGGGAGATCATGCTGTACTTTTGAAAGGCTAGCCATGCCTACGGGGATGTGCAATGCAGTACCTTTTCCTGCCCCTTCCTTGAAGCCGGCTCTGGTCTGCTGTCTGTTTCTGTATGTTAGCAGAGGTAGTTGTGTTTAACGGACCCTTGTAAATACTGTGTAAGATTTGCCTTTTGTGCAGCTGTTGGCCTACGGTTACGTATGTTCTCTCGTAGTGTTCTTCTGTATTTATTGCTCCTACGTCTTGTATGTCATGGCAGCTTCATGGCTTTTTGGAAACAGTCTATCTTTTGCTTTCTAACTTCAGAATGCACAGTTCATTCTGGAAATAAAATCCATATCGAAGATTATCTTAAGCTTTACGGAAAGAAAAATAAAACCCATAAATTGGAAATCATGTAATGTTAATTTTGACCCAGCTGAGCTACAGATAGAAATATGGCCAGAATTGCTTGTGATAGGATGAAAAAACAACACGTAGTAACATGGTGCATGTCCATCAGAGTTTCTTCTAAGAAAGAAGGGATAAAAATAAAGAATCAGAAGTAAAACAGCACTTAGCCTGTTGTTCATAGTGACAAGTGAAGTATACCAGTGATTTAGAAGTCACTGAAATAATTTGAAGATATTACTTCTGAAAAAAAAATAATTACCTTTTTGCCTGTTATCAGAACTTATTAGCGTTATTTTACATGTGAAAAAAAATCATGGTAAAATGAAATAAATGCCATGGCAGCACATGGGCATAGCAAGAGCAGATGCTGATTAGGTCATCTTGTTAGTGACTTAAAAACATCACTGCAGATGGGTACAGAACTGACAGCCTATGCTGAGGAATGTATCACTGGTAAGTTACACAAGCTGCTAGGGAACAAGAAGCGAGATGGAGAGATAAATCTGGGATCCTGGAAACTCTTATAGCAGGCTGAAAAACCATTCTGTTGTCAATAACTGTTCAGAATGCCTGAAATAAAATCCATTTTTCATAGCTTGTTGGCAAGAGATTTTCAAAGGAGTGTCTGACATGTTTTCAAGCTGTGTGCAAATCAAAAGGACTATTACTCTGAAATCCCCATGATAAAATGTTCAATTCATGTGATAAAATATTTTAAATCCTTCTTAAGGGGACTAAACTTGTTAGCAGATGCTGCTTGACACAGTTATGATGGAAAAAAACAGAGAAACAAACTTAGTGGCTTGTGCGCTGACAGCTGCATAGCTAAGTTGGGAGGAAACCAATATTGGACATGACTTGCTATATATTTACGTTCCTAATCATTTGCCACCTACAGTGTACGAGATGGCTTGGTTATTTTATGATGGGGCTATTTACAGAGATCCTGAGCTGGTATGCAAAACATCATGTGAGAGACTTTGTGTTACAGGGTGGCAATGACACTCTATTTGAATGATTAGAAAAAGAAAGTTTTTCATAGGAGGATAGTGGTACCAGATGCTTCTGCAGCTCTGAGCTTTCAGTAATTTGCAGTGACAATGCTTCTCCTTCATGGCCTGTTTGTCTAATTTTACTTACTCCAGCTACCTGTTCGTTCAGGTGATATGAAAAGAATGAGGTTGGCTTTTGTATTTATCAAAGGCCATACATATGGTTGCAGGTTGAATATTGTGACATGAAGGACGACACTCAGTTTTGCTTGTGCTGTTTTGTATTGTGTTAATTACTGCTAATATTACTACTAATTTTAATATTAATTTTAGTCTCTGCGCTCAAATTTTAAGTCAAGACTGTAAAGAACATGCAATGAGCCTTAAAGATTGTAAGTATTAAAGAATTATGCGAGTTTTTATCTGTCTTCTAATTTTTAAGACTTCCATTTTTTTTTATTTTCAAACTTTGGTCTTCCTGGCAGGGGCTCGAAGGGTAGAAACTTAAAAAAAGAATATATAAATGAAAGATGAAATTTCCATGTAACTGTCTGAAACCCAAGCATTTTAAAAATCCCACAAATGAAGCAATGCTGAATTGATTGTCAAACTTTCTTCCAAGTGACTACACTTGATTTGTCTGCATGGTGCTTTTTGTGATTGCATTACGCTTGTGTCACTTTAAAGGCAGATGTTTGAGGAATTGCATGTTGCTTGCTTTGGGAGTCCTGTATCATGCTTACAAAATTTCCAAATAGGCCGGACCTCCAACAGTTTTGGAGAAAGAAATGATCACTGAATACAATCCATGATGTTTCTGCAACCATAATTTCCTGAACACTTTGAGTGTCTGTTTTGTTATTTGTTTGTATAGATTAATATGACTTGATCCCAGTTTATTTTATTTTTACACAGAACTTTCTGTTTTCTCTACTGCTTCTTTCTTTCTTTAACTTTGCATATGTGAGGACAAAGCTCAACTTGACATTACACTAACTGTTCGTTCACAAAACTCACGTTTTGGGAAGATTTGCATCTATGCAATTGTCTGACTAAAATTTCCTGTGCAAAACAAGGAGTATGTGTTTCAGTTAAAGAGAACAGAATCTGTCTGTTTTGGTGTTTTCTGTTTTTCCCATGACCATGGTATCCTTTTACTTAGTAATTCTGCAGGCTGAAAAAGAGCAAGCCAAGTTTATTAAGGAAATAGAGACAGATCAAGCATTTCTTTGATGATACAGTACAGTTTAAGAATCCCCACATGGGGATTTTGCCTGTTGGTAAAATGTGTGCAAATGCATTAACCCTGAGCATGGAGCTAATGTACACGTGAGTAAGAAAGACTCGCCTCTCTCTGAATAACGATCTTCTGGCAGAGATGGTATGTGGCATCCTGCACACCCAGTGAGCAGTGGGAAATCAGTGTAGCTTGGAGTTGTGCCATTAGATGGTATCATCCTGAAAATAACTACATCTAAAAGCCACCTGCAAGTATTTGCTGCTGAAAGTCCTTTCCTACATTTTCATCATAGGATAGCCCTGGGTATGACAAGTAGTGGGTATGCCATGGAAGTTTCCATGGTATGAGCTGAATCACTTGCATCAGGGTTTCCTGACTCTAGTACCTGTCACTTCTTTCCAGGAAGAGACAGTGGCTATGGAGAGCAGGCATTATAAAAAGATGACAAAATCTTCCTGATCTAGCAGAGTATTTTGAGAAGTATGCATGTGGAATGCAAAAGGCAAGGGTTTGAGTTTCTTTGGTAGAAAGAAAATAGGCAGGTTGAAAAGGACATGCTTTAAACGCAAATCTCTACATGACTATTGGTCTACTCTTTCTTGTGCTCTTGTCTAAATAAGTGTGATTAGTCCTTTTACTACACTGTGGCTGTGGGTTGTTCATAGAGACTTTTAGCATTTTTAAGTGTCACTTATGAATGAAATCATGTAAACACCAAAATGCACAAAACTTATCAAATTTTTTCTATTCTGAATTTGCCAAAGGCTGATTTTCTTTTTCCATTTCAATTGGGAAAGTTGTAGCATTATGATGGGTGGATTAGCCAGTTGTATAATAATTTTACCACAGTGGGTTATGAAAACATGAAGGAGGATAGGAATGACAGAAAACAAAGTAGAGATTGAAGAAGATGACTCAAAAATATGCATTTCCAACAGGTAACCTGATTTTAGAAAGAGTCAGGTAGGAGAAACCGGTGGTTATAAGATGGAGAAAAGTGTCAGCTAACTTGAAGATATAAAATTAAATAAGACTTCTAACATCTAGATTAGTTATATGATAGAAAGCTTGCAAACATACATTGAATGGAAAAACCAAATCCTCGTTGTTACATTTACCATCACATCAACTTCAGGGCTGGTTGGCAGACTGCTTTTTGTAATTTATGCCTTTGTATTTCAGACTGATAAAAATCCTTGCTTTGGGACTTTTCTCACTATTTGTTAACTGTCATCTTTTCACAGATTCTTCAGTCTTTTAAGTAACCCAGATTATGTAAACAGGGACTTTCTTTTGCAGTGACTGTTAGATCTATTTCACTGTTGGTATGCTGGGACTGTATTTTTCTACCATAGAAAACATGTAGTTTTGACTTCATTATGATAGGTAAATTTAGATGATACTCTGAACAGTACAGGTGGAAAAAATGTCTTTAAAACAAATTCTGGAAAGTGGGTCTTAGTTTCCTCTAGGGACATTTTCAAATTCGTATGACATCTGTAATACCATTCAAGCAAGTCTCATCCCTAGAGCAAAGAGGATTTGTATTATAGTTATGATTTGTTAAGAGATTTGTACTATCAACATTCTCCGTGAATCTGGATCAGATTGGATGGCTTACAGAGGAAGCTCAATTTCTGCATGATGATTTCCTTCTGTGGTGAGTCTTTGACTATTCTGAGAAAAACTGGTGTTGATAAGTGGAAAGATGGTGGCTTTTCCTTTGGTATTATCTAGGCTTTGGCACTGCAGTAGAAGGCAGATGAAGGGAAGCTGGGAAGCTGACACTCTATAGGGTGGAAATAGAGAGGTAGGTGACTCCTCACCTGGAGTACTGCATCCAGATCTGGGCTCCCCAGTTCAAGAGGGACAGGCATATTCTTGAGAGAGTCCAACAGAGAGTTACAAGGATGATTAAGGGGCTGGAACACCTGCCTTACAAGGAAAGGTTGGGAGACCTGGGGCTTTTTAGCCTGGAGAGAAGACTGAGATGGGATCTAATTAATGTCTATAAATATATAAGGGCTGGGCATCAAGAAGGCAGAGACAATCTCTTTTCACTCTTACATTGTGACAGGATGAAGGGCAATGGATCCAAACTAGAGTACAGGAAGTTCCACCTCAACATGAGGAAGAATTTCTTTACTGTAAGGGTTACAGAGCATTGGAATAGACTTCCCAGAGAGGTTGTGGAGTCTCCTTCTCTGGAGACTTTCAAGACCTGTCTGGATACATTTCTGTGTCATCTGCTCTAGTTTTGTCCTGCTCTGGCAAGGGGGTTGGACTCGATGATCTTCGGAAGTCCCTTCCAACCCCTAACATTCTGTGAT
The DNA here is from genome assembly GCA_025331215.1 of Actenoides lindsayi. Taxonomy (NCBI): domain Eukaryota; kingdom Metazoa; phylum Chordata; class Aves; order Coraciiformes; family Alcedinidae; genus Actenoides; species Actenoides lindsayi. The sequence continues at coordinate 25,308 of WTSP01017978.1, read as the reverse complement.
TCTGTGATTGCCTATCCAGTGTATGCACTTCTAATCCTCTTTTTGTGTAGGAGTTCCACTCAATGAGAGATCCCTAGAATGGGATGTGGGATGTTTGTAGCATCCTGCTGCAGACTTTGATGTGAAAATGAGAGCTTCATGAAGTGAGGTGGAACTTACAGGTTGATGTACAATGTGAGGTTGTATGACACTAAGGAAGTCTGTTTCGGGGTTGCTGTAATACAGGCAGTAAAATAATAAACATAGCTGAGCAAAACAGCTCATAGAAATAAGTAAAATACAGCTTTAATTCATAGGCTTTCCCCGCCAGCTCAAGCATGAGTTATCTACGTCACAGGAAGCTGCACTATTTATGTCTCTGATTTAATACAATGTTCAGGTACCGTGATGATGAACACACATAAAATCATATATAGATTAACAAGGGGCCTTAAACTTTATGAGAGGGAAACAGAAGAGGATTGTCTAAGCATTGAGCATCCTTTTGAAAATGTACAAGCTTTGTTCTGCTTGACCTTTTTTATTGCTAGTCTCAAATAAAAGAATGGAGCTTATACTTTATCCTTTGGGCTTATGGAGCTGAAGTACTGATAACCAAAAAATATTCTATTATCTTATCAAAGGACCTTGGACCTTGACTAAATGGAAAGATAAGGCCTTTCATGTGGGTCTTATCTGTAGGTTTCTGTATCTCCTTCATCAGTTGCAATAGCTTCTGAATAAAATGAATGGAAAACATTTGTACTGGGTCTAGGCAAGCAATGTATCTCTTGGCTCTTGCAGAAATGGCAATATTCTAGTTAAATGTGAATGACGAAAGAGGTTTTGTCAAGTGTATTCACCGTCTGCAGCCCGAGCCTCTCTTTGTTGCCATGGAGAAAGACTCAAACTAAAATTTTTGGAGCTGCAGAAGGAAGTGTGTTCATGAAGGTACTGTAATTCTGAGTATTATTTTCTTCCAGTTTCTGTTAAAAAAAGATGCATTCCCATGTAAACTGAACTGACTTCAGGAGGATCAGCTTCAGCATTAGAGGTGGGTGGCCTCGTTAAGCTGCTGACAAAAGGGGGTGGCAGCAGTAATTGAGATCAAGAAGCTTCTTTCTTACTAACAGCTACTCTCTGCTTCTCTTTGTCTTGATGGTGGCTAAAGGTAGGCTGTGGAAGGGTGTGAGAAGGGATGTCCCCCACATGACAGGGGCACTCAAGTAGCGCAAGATGTCAGAACGTGCTGGGGATTGGTGGCAGGTGGACATGTTCCAGATCTCAGAAAAATCACTCCAGAAATTCTATTCCTTGTTAAAGGTCAGTTCATAAGTATGCATTTGAAGCTTCTTATGCTAGGCTTCTGACAAACAAGTTAGTCAAATAAACGAGTGTTGTTAGTGAAGAGAAAGGGTGTAACCACCATTATGAGTGTCTACAGCAGTAGCAGCAACATGTCTACAGCAATTCTGCTTGTGGCAGGATTGATTTCAATAGGTGTTTGGAGCACTCAGAGTATTGTTTTTACTGTAGCCACATTGTATTTATTTTCCTGCACTATACCAGATGTTTGATGTTCAGTCTCTCTCTGCATATTTTTTATTTAATGGGAAAGGGAAAACTTACCCCCAACACTACTCCTCTGTACAGAAAAAACGTGAAATAGGAATGCTAATTGAGGCAAATCCATTGCAAAGAGCCTAGTGTTAAGAGGAAATCAGCCCTCTTCCAGTAAGGTTATATTGTGATTGTTCCTGACAAAGATGTCTTACTTCTTCAGAAAAACAATTGCTACTAGCAACAGATTGGGTACGTTACAAAGTAGACCACTGATCTGCTTAATGCATGTTGTTAAGTAACTGCTATGTGAATTTTATAGTCACATCTCTTATATTACATGGAAGCAGGTTTTTATTGGAAATCTGAGGGCCTGCTCTTTATCAATACCACCGTGTTGACTTCGATAGAATTAAATTTGGCATCTGGTATACACAGAGAGAGGTCAGTGTATCACTGAACTATTGCTAGAATCCTTGGCGTTTCCTGAATGCAGAGCAACCTTTCTGATGACTTCTTCGAGGCTGTAAATCTTTCTGTGTAAAACTATTGCAAGTGGTGTTTGCAGAATTAAATCAATGTAAAATTTATCTGTTGCTTAGTGAGGTCACTGACCAACTCGCTTACAGGCTGTGATTATGTTGTACTTTCTAAAGGCTTATTAAAAGATGTGATTTGTATTTCGCCTTCATTAAATGATTTTGAATCTCAGAATTAAAATCTTAAAGCCAAGCTGGGAGGTCTCATCACAGCTGTATATATTGCATAACCCTCCAGAGTGCAGGTTCCAGAGTTTATGCAGCAATCTTTGGGAAATAGGACATAAACGTCACAGACTGACACTTATGTTACAGTAACAACACAATTCACATCTTCTTAGCAGATCTGACTAAATTCCTTGTCAGCAGGTTTTTTAGTTTCCAGTTAAGTCAATTAGCAGTAAGATGGTTTAGAGAGACATGATACCAAAGTGTGGTTTTTTTAATGTGCTGAGTGGGTCCCTTGTGGCCCTGTTCAAATAAGCATTGCATTTGGTTGTGGGCAGATAATAACTTTCACTCTCCAGAAAGGCTGTGTACCTTTCTTCTCAGTGTGTACAAATAGTGAACAGGTATGGGAGAAGTTGTGGGAGGGAAGCAGGTAACTGAGAATGCAGGTACGAACTATTTACCTGTCTGGCATTTCTGAATTAGAGATTAGAAGAGGGTTTACTAAATTCTTTCTCTGCTGCTGCTCTGTATTGCTGGGTATGGACAAGAAAACTTAATTCCTCAGACAAGATCATACCAAGGGTGCATTGCAGTTGGGCTTGCTGGAGGAAGATGGCACAACACTCTGATTTTGTAATCTAATTTTGTATGAACCTCACAGTATCACATTGTGCAGCCAATTGCATGAGGCAGACAGAGAAATAGACTTTTTAAAAAGAAGCTAAACTATCATGTGGCTGCTACCAAGCACCAGTAATTTCATGTGCAGCTCTCATGTGAAAACTCTTGTCGCTGGTTGTATTTTGCTTTTGACCACTAGAAACCTCAGCTACTGTTGTGTTTGCTGTGGCTACACGTGCAGCAACCACAGAAAGTTGCTTCAAACCACTGATCAAAGTCCTGTCTCTACTGGTCATAGCTTGAACATTATTTTTTGTGTGTGTTCTCATGCTCATGTTCTTTGGCTTTCAGAATACAGTAGGATAAAAGTTAGGTCTTTAAGAAAAGATTTATTTTGATTTCAAGCACTAATAGGAATGGCTGACTGATTGTCTCCTTAGCACTGAGTTTGGACAGTGGGGTTAGAAGAACAGGTATTGTTAATAATTTGCTACTCTGTAGGATTCCAGTTATTAAAGTAGCCTGAAAATGTGAATAATTTGGCTTATGGTTCCTAGTGAGAATTGGGAAAGTGGAAAGTCTCCAAACTGAAATTTGCAATGGAAGGTATTAACAGAGTAAGTGATTGAAGAAAGTTTCAGTTGGAGGCCAGGGTTTACTCTCTGTTAAGCCAGCTATGTCTCACTCTGTATTGCTTTACTTCAACGGTAGAACTTTGGGTTGTCATTGGGAAGTGTTAGGAACCTGTATATTCTCTGCTACCATCTTCAGTCTCTCTCCTTTTCCCCTATCAAATTTTTCAAGAACTTCTCAGATAATGGATTCTCCTGAAAACTCACTATTACCAAATAAAGAATATACTACAACATGGGGCAGAGCAATAAATATGAAGACACTTCATAATATTCTCTATAGTTGTGTTACGAGGCTGGGACTTGCGTCTTGCTCAGCATAATGAAGATGCACCTTTGCAGCCCAAGTCATGACTACAGTAATCTCTGCTTATTGCTGCTGGGACCATGACTACCTGGGGAGGCTTCACGCCTAAATCTAGCCTTTCTAAAAAATTCTTCCTTGTGTACGGGTTGTCTTTATGGGGGATCTGAATCAGTGCTGGAAAAGGCAGCATCTACTGCCGAGAGATAAGGATGAATTGGACTTTAGCAATTTTGTGGGCCATTTTCCTAACCTTTCAAGGTCCAGAAGAAATAACTCTTAAATTGCTGCAGTCTTGTCTTCACTGTACCTTTCTTAATCTTGAACTGTGTTTTATAGTCTCTCTGATGGGACACATGCAGGGTTTCTTTGCCATAGCAGGAATTGCAGACGAGACTTCAGGTATAACCTCCCTAGGTTTAACAGTGTTTTTCATTGACTGTTAGAAGATGATAGTGGTAAAAAATAGCATCACTATTGTTTTATATCCATAAGCTCCAGTTGTCTTCATCTTTAATGTAGAATTACATGTCTTTAATGTCTGAATATTTGGTAGCTGTTAACACCTGCCAGCTAATGAGGTGGTTGATACTGTAGGGTGTCAGACCATCATTATGCCGTGAGTCTGTATGATGGGAGGCTTGCTTCTCATCTACTGCAGTGATAGCCCCGCTGGGCCACTTCTGGCTTCCTCTAGGACCTCTCAGTTGTGATCTCTGTGCCTCATGTGGAGCAGGCGTGAAGTGGTTGCCTCTGCATGTGGTATAATCCTGGAGCAAATCCTTGACTTGTTTTGGTCCCAGCTCTATGAATCAAGTGACAAGCTTAGACAAAAAGGCTGAGCAATACAGATGCAATTTTACCACAGGACAGCAAGTTAAGAATGTTTGAGGTTGATGTCCTCATAAAGATAATAGGATTTTGGAGAAAATAGTGAGCCTCCATGTTGGAAGAGGGCTGAAGAATTGTCAGGGTTGTTTTTTTTTTCCTATAGTTGAGTACTTGGTTTGGAAAAGAAATTGCTTGAGATGTTTGGTGGTGGTGGGGGAGAGAGCAGCAGAAGCAAGGGCTCATTTTTGCTTTAAGAAGAGGCATGCAAGATGGAGGTGATGACAGAGATGTGTACTCAGAATTTATTTGTTACTAAATGGACACAGTTGTCTCTTTTCCTTCTTTGCAGTGGTAGAGAAGCAATGGTCTGATGGGTACTGTTTCACATAGACCCAAAATGAGGCAAACTCGTCCCAAAAGCTGGGCCTGCAAGTGGAGGATAGCTAATAGCCACAACCCTGTTTTGCTCCACAACTGAACAGCAAATATGTTGGCCCCTTTTCTCCTAAAGGTGCTTTCTGTTTTTTTTCCTGTTTCTTTCTTACTTCTGTGTCCTTTCCAGCTCTTTCTACAGATTAAAGACAAATAGCCTCAATTTATTTTAATGGTCCATATTTTTGTCGGTGAACATTACATCTGTTTTTGTACAAACTGTTCCAGTTCAAAGGGGAACGGTTCTGAAAGTGGTTGGTCTCTACATTTGGATGCTGATGTTTTGTCTGCTGAAAAATTGACTTTTCTGGTCACTGGTAAAATGCATTTGGAAAGATATGGAGCATCTGTTCGTAACTTGTCAAACAGATGGAGCCAAGTGAAAAAGCATTTTTGTGCCCGTAGCCCCTTTAAAGCATTGCCTTCCAGCTACTTCTTTCTTTAGAAAGGGTATCTTGCAGAAGACATACTGAGTATCTGGAGTTGCTAATGGCAAGTCCAAATGCCTGCACTCAGATGCTGAATTAATTACAATACTAAGTCTGGATGGAATCATCTGAATAATTTTCTGTAATGCTGAAGCAGATGTAACTGTAAGCCAAATCACCATAGTTCATGCAGAGGAAAACTGAGTTCTTCAGTTAAATGCAGTTCTTTGGGTATGCCCCTAAAGTAGTAGTGAGTGAACAGGGTGGTATCATCATTTAGAAAATTTCTGACAGAGTTCCTCACAAAAAGCATTCAAGAGATAGGACAAGTGCTTACAGGGCAGAAGGCAGTGGTGCATCAGTATTCAGAAACTGGCCAAAAGATACAAGTAGGAATTTCTGTAGTAAAGTTTTGTAGTGGTTCAAGTATTGCAGCATATCCTTCCCTGAAGATTTGTTTGAACTCTTTGCCTCTGTAGCTGAAATTGATAACTCTAACCATAAAAGTTGTGGACTTTACTGTCAGTGAATATGATGGTTTATGTAGAGGAGTGGTAAATTAATTATTTAGAATATAGAAATATTTCTTCTCTTGAAGTTAGAGATAGCCAACTAGACTGAAAGGCAATACATTTTGAAAAATAACAAATAGCCCTGACTTTTTACCTATGTACAATTAGCAGAGCTCATAAAAGAAGATGGTTTCAGTGACAGGTTCTCCTCTCTGCAGATACCTTTCCAGGTGTTCCTCTTCTGCAGCTGGGTAGCATATCTTACAGCACTGCTAGCCTGGAGGGGGATCAGAGACATAGAGTTTTAAATGGGAGATTTGGGCTATTTGAACTTGTTTATGAAGGAGAGGTGTCTTCAGAGAGTCTTTGTGGCTGGATCAATTCTATACTAATGCTGACTTGCCTGGTTTGGGGAGAGAACACATCCAAGCGCGATCTGTTTAAAAGCAGAGCTGCTTGCCCAAATGAAGCTGGGAGAAACTTTTTTTGGTGATTTCGTGTTCTTGTAATAAACTGAACCTGCGTACTGACAAAAGCAGAAGTCTCTTCTTCTTTCCTATTTTCTCTACCACTGCTGCATACAGCAAATGCTCTTTCAGACTTGCAGAGTTTGTGGTTGCACACTTCCTCCCTCGGCACCCCCCTGCCAGCAACCTCAGCCTTACACCCAGTTGTCAGAGCCTGCATCTGCAATTGAGAATTTTGTTTTTTATCTTCTAAAAATGCGACTTCTTTTCTCTATTTACCTACCTTCGAAAATAAAAGTAAAGTATATAAAATTATTGCAGAAGGGCAACCAGCTGTTTCGCTGAACCAGGAAAACAAGGGAGTTAAAATCCTCTTATGTAAAATTTGGGCTATGCCTCAAACATTTTTTTTTCCACCATTCTTCTTTCCCTTCCTAAGTCCTCAGCTTTGCCATCTGCACTCTCACTAGGGGCTGGGATTTGGCTATGTGTGAAGTAGGGTAAGACAGCTGAAAAATTGTTCTAGGAAAAATTGCTGCTAAAGGTGCTCTGCATTTGAATGGTAACTGCTGAAAAGGAAGCAGTTCCCTGCTTCCATTAGGGACTTTATCATGATTGCTTCTGCTCTTCTCCTTCGCTTGAAGTTTACTTTCAGGTAGATTCTAGTAGTATTAGAGTAATATTTCCACTTCTAACATTTACAATTATAAATATCTTTCCTTTTCACAAGTTAGAAACTCCTTAATAGACACTGCTGAGTAAACTGGGCTCAGCCTTTTAAACATTCTTTGTCTTGCCTTTTTAGCCTGGGTTTGAAGATGGGTGTTCATGGACTTTTTCTTCCCCATGAGAACAGCATGAGCCAAACCATTCTGTAGCCCAATTCCTCACTCTTCTTTTTGGCAACTGCACAGAATGGTTTACAGTATGTGGACTTTGGTGCAATTCCTTTGGAATTTAGTACAGTTTCACTGATTTATACCTGGTATGAATCTCATCTTTCCAAACTATTACCGATGCAACAGAAATGCAGAGCTAAACATTCCTTAGAAAAGTGGACTTTCTTTTGCGTTTCAGTAAGTTAATGGATCATTGTTATCACTAAGTTTGGTTTCCATTATCATCTGGAAAAATTTGAATGCTTTCAAGAGTATCAGAATAAAAACATCAATAAAAATACCTTATTCAGTAGCTTCTGGTAGAGTGTAATCCCTGAAACCTTGCTATGCCTGCTTTAGAATCCACCAGAGCATCCACCTCAAATTGAGAGGCTGGACACCTAAACTTTCCTGTTACTGGAGTAGATGTTAGTATTCCTGTGGGCAGCACTTCCCTGTGTTACTTCAAGTTCCAGAAGGATGGTAGTTGGAAATGCTCTCCTTTTATTGGAACTTAAGTTGGAAGAGTTTCAGTAGTGACACCTGTGTCTTTTTTTTTTTTGTAGTCATGGCATCCAGGTCTTGTTTTATGTGATAAAAACTTGAATTTTATGTTGTTTTCAAAGTATGAATTTCCCCAGTTTTAGATGGTGCGTCTCTTTTTCCAGAAATATCCAGGCAATCCATAGCATTGGACTAGAAGGATAATCATGCCTAAGAAGGAAGTCGATCACAAAGCAACAAACTTTTCATTTCAGTTGTATGTGATGTGATTCACTTCCTGCTTCAAACCTCAGTTCTGTGCTCTTAGGCAGCTGAAGTTTCACACCCAAAGTCTGTTCTTTTACAGCAGTTGAACCGATTTCTGTACGTGTAAGGCCCTGCAGTCAAAGGGCTGCAGTAGAGAATGTACCACATGTGGGTAGGTACGCGTTTGCAATTGCCTACGGAATGAAGGTCACTACCTCATTCTAAGTGTGCTCTTTGCCTTTATGAGACCCCCTGCCTCATAAACAGCCTGTATTTTTTCATACATGATGGGGAGAGAAAGCAAAGTGGGGGACTGTGAATGGAGTGGGGGAATCTGTTGGAGAGAGACATCTGTAAAAGAGCAAATACTGTTTATGGTAACGGCTTCAGGTCCTGAAGGTTAATGGAATACCTTCCTCAGAGTTTGCAGCCAGTCTGTTGTATGAGCATGAGCTCTGTGGTTCAAAAAGCATGGATCTGCTTTATTATCTTGCAACCCTTTTATTATCAGCAGCTAAAGATATTAGATCTAGTTGTGTGGCTCTAGGATTGTGTGTGTTGTGAGTTAAAATTTGTTGATATAGCCAGTGTAGTTCATTGTAAGTTCAGTATGTTACTGAATATTTATGAATGAATATTTTTTGCGTTTTACAATGCCATTTAGCAACACGTTACAGCTAGAGCCAAATAAAATAAAACTTTCTTACAGAAAGAGCAGACTTGAGGGAAAATATATCATCAGATTCTTGCTTTTCCGTGACAGATAGTTTGGGGACCTGTTCTGGAATTTTATAAATGACTTGTTTGTGAATCTGGCATAAAATCCTGGCCTTGCTGAAGATAATGACTGTTTTACCGCAGAGTCCAGCAGTGATAACACTGGAGTTCTTGCTTCTGTCCTCCTGTCCACTTCACTGTTCCTCAAGTGTGATGAGGTGCAAGGATGCAGACACGGAGAGGACTGGTCTTCTTTCAGTTCAAGAAGTGACTGCACAGAAGAATTTTTGGAGCTGGTCTGTCTGTAGAGAATAAACTTATTTCCCTACCCTCTGCTCTCCCTTCTGCTTCCTTAACGCTCCCTCCCACCTCCCACACACTCTATCTCTGGGATTTTGTGTAGCAAGCAAGGAAGGAAAACCTGGGAGGAAAGATTGCTGGCTATTAGCTGAAGCAGGTTCTGCCTTAAATGTTTACTTTTGCAGAAGGAAGGAAGGAAGACTGTTTGGATTTGCCTGATCTTTTAAGGGTCTGGACAATATTTGCATTTACTTCTCTGTATCAATACAATAAAGCCCAACACAGTGGTGTTTTAAACTTGACCCTCAGTGTTCCATCCCAGGGCTGACCAATCTGTCTTAGCTCTGTATGATAACATTGTTTTCTTTGCAACCAATTTGATCCAAGTGACTTACTCACCTACATTCCTTCTGATGTGCTTGGAAGCTCTTTTCCTGTTTTGGGCTTGGAATACTTTTGATAATTTTTTTTTTTTCTGCTGAATTCTCTGAAGTCAAGCTTACTGACTCTCTTTGACCTCACGGGTTCTGTCCTGCCCCCCTCTCTGTTGGTGTATAAATTGTTTTAATTTGCTGCATAATGTTTTTACTGAGAATTTTATATTTATAATGGCTGTTTCCATGCTAAGGTACAAATGAATAGCATATGGCTATTGTGAGAATAAAATATTAATTTTGGCAAATTCAGTCAATTCACAGTGGGTGTTCTTAGCCTTTAAAACAAAATTATCACATATTTGGCACAACTATCAAGTGCCTGGGTTTTGACTTTGAGCCTTAATCACCAAATGAAGAGAGCAATGTATTATTAACGTATTAGGAAGACACAGTAGCTATGACTGTGAGCCGAGGGTGGGTGTTCTACATGGCTACCACATGGTAGGAAAGAGGATAGGTTGTAAAGTTAGGGCAGTATGCAACAATTAATATACTCAAAATGGAGTGTTCTGGGTCACGTGTTCGGCTCAAGCATGATGAAACAATGAATTTGGATTCAGAACTTGGAAGTTCTGCAGGTGCCTGGCTGTGTCTGATGTTTGATATCATCCATAATATTCAAGTGTGGCCTGATCTGTTGTTACCATCGACTCTCAAGGAAGAAGAGAATAGATTTATGTGCTGAAAGGCAGCGGAGGAGTATTGATTAGTTAATTGGATACCCACTGATTATAAATGCCTGCACAGCACAGCATCTGATGGGCAGTGCTGTGTGACAGCAGCATAAGCAGTATCACTTACGACTTCATTGTGCAGAGTGCTGACAGCTCCTGCAGAATCCTCTCCTTGGGAAATGAGGAAAGTCAGTGTAAGACGGGAGGGCATTTGAGCTTTTTTTTATCTGCATGTGTACGTTCAAGTCACCTTTATTCATTTCTGAATATCTTACTCCATGTCTGACTGCAGTCCAGAACGATGTTCACATTTTAGGTTACGTATCATGGCCTAGTGGAGTTATTGATGATGACTCTCATTTTCAGAAGCATTAACAAAGCATGGCTTCATAAAGTATGTCGTCGTTTCTGTGCTTCACTGGAGCATGATCTCCTGTAGCACCACCACCTGATGGAAAATACAAGGCTGGAGACAAGGCTGTTTTCCTTTTGTTGTTGCATATAACAGGGTCTTTAAGTTAACGTCTGTTGTAAGATACTACATGTCCTTATGAAGGGACTGATGCTGATTCTGTTGAAGGAGATCCCCAAATTGGGACAGCTCTGTATGACACTGGCACTGTTAGGGAGCCGGCTGGTGCTGTCTGCTATGGATTCATGAACTGTCTTTGGCATTACTATTTTACAATAGTGGAGCCACCCTTGGATTTGGAATCTTTTGAGTTTGATGGGGAATTTGGGAGGAAGCAATACATAAAAATGTCTTAAGATACAAAAATTTTTCACACATGTAAAACCTAGTTACAGGAAAATTTTAATACTTTCTAAGAATACTTGGGAACATGCTGATAGGTGAACAAAGTTCTAAATTTCTACTTTTAGCACAGTAAAATATATATGAGTATGTGCATTTAAGTTTGTGTGGACAGACATTGGGTTGAAGACATATTGCTCAGAGGGAGAACAAGTTTCATTTACCCTGCATGTAATTTCTACTCCCTGTCGTTGTTTGGAAGTAATGTGACAGCATTACTGGTTCCTAGAGAAGAACATTTTTTCTATGTATCTCATATGCTAAGCAAATACAAACTAGATGAAAGAAGAGGAGAGGAAAAGGGATGGGAATGGAAAAAGTCCATTTATTAAACAAGATTTTGAGGATAGATTACTTTTTTCTGGAAGCCAGCATACCACCACCAGAACATATATTAAGCTGTGACTTGAAAGTATTTTGACAATATACGAAATGCTTTCCAAAACCTTTAACTAAGCTGTTGGAGACTGAAAAAGTTAACTGTTACTAACCATTTCTCATTGTTTTCTGGCCTCGTTTAAAAGATCTGTGAGGTTTTCACTTTTTTCAAGGCCTTGTTCAAGACTGGAAATACTGGGAAGTAGCTGGGAAGTATATGTATAATATTTGATACTGGAGGGATGGTTTTGTACCGTGTTTCATTCAGTTCTGTCAAAGTTATTTATTAAGATTACTAGCAAAGCGAAATAATAAATTAGGAACAGAATTTAAATGACTGTCTGTCTTGTGTTCTAACATAGTTTGAGTTCAGGAGTCTGGACTGATGTTGATGTTTTTATTTGTAACAAAATTATACGTTTTCTGCAGGTGATGAAACTGTAGAATGTGTCAGCATCCTAGAACACCACAAACAGGACTCTTGAACAAAATGCTGTACATCTGGGATTAGTGTTTTGACATGTTCCCTGTTGTAGTGTCTGATCACCTCAAAGAGCATTTATCTTCCAAACTGAGCCCCCATTCTTGCTTGGCCTCCAGTTTGTAAGGGCCATTGATTAGCTCATGAATTCAAGTCAGAGTAACCTTGAACTTGATTCTTTCAAGTCCTGGGTTCATAATCCTAGATGTCGTCCTTCATCCGGTGTGCTGCATGTGTCTGGATTGCTGGATTTTGCTGACATCCTCTGCACACTGCTGTCTATGTTCTGGATGTGTCTGTACCTTGCTCCTTCAGTGAATTTGAGAGGGCAAAGTTAACATAGGAATTAATACAATGATTGGCATCAATGGAAAATTCATATTCTTTTTAAAGATGTAGTGTTTTAAGAGCATGAGATTTATCTATTTATTTAGTTAGTTTGTTTGAGTGATGATTTCAATGATTTTCTATCTTACCTCTATTAATTCTTGAATATTTTTAAGGATACCATAAAACTTCCTAAAATGTTGCTTGTAGACTAATTTGAAGAATTTAGAAACATGTCTTCATGCATTTTGCTTCATATGTATGCATACAGACATTTAGTCTCTTTTCAAAACCTGAAAGGTTTTACTTATTTTTTTTTTTAGTGTAATCTAGGTCTATTGTCATAGTGACCCTTCCTCTGACCATGAGAGCTAGAAATGGAGCCTTCTTTCATTTGGAGAATCTTTAATACTGCTCTAAGCTCCGGCTTAATGTCACAGGAGGTTGTTTGAGAGTAAATTGAGATGCTCTCTCCTGCAGGATTTAAATGTGCTGTTTCCATTGCCACATCCTGCTGATACAGTGGTAAAGGATTAAATACAAGATCTAATTTGACGGAGCCTAATTATAAGCCTAGCAGCCTTAAAAGCTTATATTGCATTTATTATTCATTTAGTGTATTTTTGAGGTGCTGTAGTCTCTGTTTATGGTTTAATGCATATGTTGGCTAACTTGTATGTATTATAAACTCTTTTTTTCCCCACTCCTGTGGGAAGTAAAGCCTGGTTTGGATATTTTTTTAATTTTTTTTTAAACAGAAAAAGCAACTTTGGAAAACATGAAAACATACTGCAGTTTCCATTCGATGAGAGCATGTTCTGCACTTGCAAAAAAACCAATATTGCCATCTAGTGGGAGTGAAGATTTTGACCTGTCATGCTCCTCCCTCTAGATTACTGTTATCTAGCTGTTCTCTGGGAGTCATAACATATGTTTCCATTGAATGTGCCACAGTTCTTCTCTTTCCCCATACTATGGGGAAACTCTCATAATTTTCTTGCAGGTTACTTTTGAATGTGTTGCTGGGTAATCAGAATTATTTTGCAGGTCTAGATAGCCAAATGTGGCTCTTTACATGTTGCTTTCTGAAGTGCTACAGTCTGTTCAGTACTCTTACTGTGTCAGTGTCTCTGCAACATGCAGATGAATTTAAGCCTTTGAATATGCCAGTTTTGTGATACCTGTAAAGAATATGAGAAAAATACATCTTCTTATTCAAGCCTTTGTGCAAAAATATATCGAAAGTGTTCTAGGATGTACATGCAAAAATATATTGAAAGTGTTCAATGAGGCAGGAGGTGGGATTTGGCTAAAGTTTTGGGATACAGTGATTTCCAGAATGTTTTTTCTCCTTTTTTTTCCCCCACTTTGTTTCAGATCAGGATCCACTAGGGGTTCGTGGAAATGGAGATAGGATGACACCTGATTAAATTAAGTTCTTTCTTGCCTTGTAATGCTTTTGTGAACTTTTGTTGCCTTGTTACACATTTTCTTTTGAAATTGCAGCTGCCTAGAATAGGCTAAGTAGCAATATTTTTTCTTGGATTTAATCGTAGCATTTAATTAATCTCCCCGTGTTAGTCATCAGTCTGCAGCTTAGCAATGCAAGGTCCTGAGAACCTAAGCATTACTTCTAAATACACTAGTAATGGTTTTAGTTAATTCTTATGCCCAATCATTGCGTCATTGTGTTTTTGATTCAAAGTGCTGAGAGAAATTGCTGACGCATGCTCTACTTCACTCTGCTTTTAAAGCACAGAACAACAGCAGAGTGATGGTTATGGCAATGTCACTGTTACTGCTCTTTCATCTCTTTCCTTGTATTCCCCAATCCTCCAGCAATGAAATGAATTTGATCTAGAGTGCTTTGCATCTCTCTTGGCAAAGCAAATTTCTACCTGTCTTTCTGAAAAACTGCATTATCCATAAAAGGAGACAAATCTATGTGTTTTCATAATCTTCTATACAGTTGACTCTTAATCATCTTACTTCGCTTGAGGATGTTTATCTGTTTTTCATCAATTGCAGTTGCTGTTCCCAATTGCTTTTTTCTCTCTCAGTGATACATCTTACTGTTCATATTTGGGTGAAGCACGTAAGGCACACTTTGGGAAGGTCAGGGCTGGAGAAAGTTTTAAAATTCAAAGTATTGAGTTGTCTTGAAATGAGTATTTGGGATCCAGCTTCTCATAAGAAGTACTGCGTGATGTTTGCTTCCTTTATTTGGATCAGGACTTCGGAGCAATCATAAGATACTTATTGTAGGTCAGTATTTGCTACAGTGATAGTACTGCTCATGTGTTAGTCATAGCAAGCAAAAGACAGAGGTAAGAGCACAACTGGGACTAGGACCTGGTACCCATAACAGCTGCAATAGAGTAGGAATAAGGGCACACAGGTGCTGAAGCATACAGAGGATGTAAATGACTGCGTCAGTATTGGATACTGGTGGAGACTAACTGTGCATTTATCAGCTTTCAACTTAATTTATTTAGGTAGCATTCAGGTTTCAGGTGTCATATTCTGTTTAATTTTCTAGCCCTGCAGAATCAAAATTTAGATTTACTGTCCTATAGTTGGGAATGAAACTCCTGGTTCATCCAAGCTCTTCAAAATATCTGTTAAAACTCTGTAACTTTGTGGACTCTGTCCCTTTTTGTAATAACTCTAGAACCTTCATATTATTCCTTTAGGTAGCTCTCCCAGTGTTTCCTGTCATTTTATTTACTGCAGACTGTAACTTCTGCTGGACAAAGGCTGTGAAGGCTGTATTTTGTTTACTGTCAGTTGTCATCCAGGCTTGATTGATAATGATGTGCTCTAGTTTGGATGATCATGGCTGTTTGTATTTCAGAATTATTACCACTTCTCCTGTTTTAACTAATTAGGACTTTTGAAAGTTCAAGTTATACAGTACGTTCAGTACTTCTCAATGGTGCTTCTTCAGTTCAATTACCAGGGAGTATTTGAGGTTTTTGAGAGGAAAGTGTAACCCCTCTGTGGCCAAGTAGCATTTGAAAAAAGGTAGTAATGAACCTATGAATGCGATTGATCAAAACTGTACTGAAGCACTAGAGCTTGTACTGTTTGTCAAGTTAGAAAAATCTGTTCATGCATGTGATCTGTGTTTGATCCACTGCTTTTTGTGCATCTTCAGGTAGTAATTTCAATATGAAAGGGAGTTTTGTAAGCAAAAATGGACATTAAAATTCCTACTCTTGACAAGATTTGTGAAAACAGATTTTTCTTCTCAGAACAATGTTTCTGAGATACTGTCATGGATTCTAAACCATCTTCTCTTCATCTTTCTGTGTCTCTCCTAGTATAAGTTTCTTGCATGCAGAAGTAGTGTAGTTAATAGTAATTCTCTGACAGTATATGCAACCAAGAGAAAAAGGACAAAGCTGATATGGAGTGTGAAAATAAAATAGCCAGCAGGCAGGGGTCTTTGTCGAAATAAATAGGTTTTCTTAAGGAGATAAAAGGTAATTAGGAAGTGTTGTTACACAACTGTAATACTGTTACTGTAATAACAGTACAGAACTGAAAGTAGTATTTGCAATTTTCAGATTTTATATAATTTGGAAAATAAGCATAAAAGTGTTTTGAATTTTTCAAAGTTTTTACTAATAATACCTGAATTACCTCTGCTACTATATTGGATAATAGTTTGTGTGAAGAATAGTACATGATTGCATTTCCATAGGTGTGTTTTAATTTGCTTTGCCACATTTTTATTTTAAAAAGACCTTTTTCCTACATTAGAACTATATCAAAGAGAAGAACTGGCTCAATAAAAGGAGGAGTGGTTCTTCAATCCCTATTTCAAGTCCCTGGGGATTTCTAAGGAGCTATTTCCCCGAAATGTGACAACCATTCGTGGATATGTTGTAATTGCCATCTGCCTTCTTTGCTCTTCTTTCTCAAAGAGGACATGGGCATCCTGAAGTTACTGCCTTGTTTATTCTGTAGCCTGGAAAAAATATTATTTAGAGATGACAAAGCTTAGCTCAGTCCAGCGGCCCAGCTTTTCCTTCTAAATTTCCTGTAGGTTTTCCAATCCATCCTACAGCCTGTGCTTTTAGAGCTACATTGCTAACCTTAATTGAGCTTGATTACTTTAGGAAGAGTTTGCATATGCAAAGAAATACAGTTAGAGTTATTTTAAAGGAATATATATTAGTATATATTAGTGTATATATATTAGTATTGCTATTTTCAATAAGCCAGAGAATAGCAGTGTGGTAGGGTATTTTTCCTATTCATAACCTCCTTCTCAGGGTGAATGTTGTGTCATCAAGAATGTGGTAACATCTGCAACTCAAATACCTCATTTCCTCTTATCTGCTACTAAAAACTGAGATGAGGGACATTTTTTGTTTGCTAGTGGTTGTTTTTTTTACCCCAAAGTACCATTTTTTGATTCTAGGGGAAAATAAGATTGTGTATATAGCTTTCACTACCTTATTTTATGGCTCGAGAAACCAAGACCTGGATTTCTTGAGTGTGTATTTTCCACATATATTAGCTATTAAAAGAACCTCCCTCCCTTCCTCCCTCTTTCTTTTTGAAATTTGTCTTTCCTGATCATTGCTCCATAGCTCATTACTATTCATATAGAGTTATCCTCTTGCTGCTTGTTGTATATCTGCAAGGACACACATTAGATAGTTAAGACAGCAAGTGAGTGATCTGAATAATAATGTGTAATACAAGATCTAGAAATAAAACATATAAACGGGAAAAATTACTGCAGCGTTGGAATGGCTAATTATATTGCACTTCATCTATTTTATGTTACATCCTATTTGATATCTAATTATAAGTACATTTGCTATGCTGTCTTTTTTATTTCTCACTGCTCCATTCTCTCACCAAGCAGTTCCCTTAAATTGTACCTATATGCTGTTGTTTGGTGCAGAAGAGAGCACTAATCAGCTGTGTTGGAGATTATCAACTATATTAGATTTTAGAGAATTTGGCCTTGATGGTATGCTCAGACTTTAAAAAAAAATTAAAAATCTATCACTTTTCTTTATTTTGTCTGCTGACACTGGTATGTTTGATTTCAGAAGGAAATATTGAAAGCCCTGAATTAATTTTCATTGAACTTTTCTGGCTTTCACTGTAGTATCTGTATAGGTTCAGCAAGACATTGGTACTCCTACTTCTGCAGGAGTTATATTGTCCATATATTTTCTTTTGACAAGGTCCATCAGTTACACACTTAAAGCTGTCAATGGGGCTACCTCCCACTTGTCATGTAAGTGGATTTTCACTGACAAAACCTGAAAGTGCTAGATAGAAATCTAAATTAAAACATGTCCTGGTCTGTTATGATCATCTCTGTAAAGAACCTAGAGAGCCATGCCATGTGCCATGGAAAGACTTCAGTAAAGCGCCTGGGATGCAGAATTAGTACAACAGGCAATATTTCTCTTTGATTACAGGAGAAGAATTTTTTAAGCAGGGCTGAATTTTATGTCTTGGAGATAATTAGTAAACTGTAGAGAAGGCTGTTCTTAGATTACTGCCTGGAAGTGGAATTGTAGTATAGCTACAAGGAAAATCTGCAGTATTGCCTTCTCATCCAGCCAGTTTTTGTAGGCTGGAGGTTTGGTTTTGAAGCTGGGAGAACAGAATGAAAAGTTATCTCAGGTCAATGCTGAATTCTTTTGGGAAAAAACCAAACCAGGAAATATGTTACATGTCTTAAAATTTGTTACCTTATTTATTGTGCATTTGTGTATTTCAGTTTTAATCCTATTTAATAGAATATAATGTATTTGAATTTTCATCCATATTTCTTCAAATGGACGTTGCCAAATTAGCCTACTGTCTACAAAACTTTGTTCCACTGAAATACAGTGAAAGGAAATTGGATAGCAGGAAACATTCAGTATATTAAGAGTTTCATTGTGAGTAGATTCCAATATGACATTAAATTCTGGAAATACAAAGATCTGTGTATTGTAGCTAAGCATACTATATATATACACACTATTAAGAATTAATTTCAGAGATGATATGTTTTATGTATCTTTTGTACATCATTGTCTTCTGAAATAATAATGGTAATTCCTTTCCTCTTTTATTTCCGTATCATGAAATTTCACAAGCTCCCACTCTTTTATTTGTGAGCTGTAGTGAGGCCAAAGGGCCTCTTTGCACCTTTCTCCCCCCTTTCCCCAGTTAAGGTCTATTCACTTCTACTTTTTAATTTCCAGAAACTTTCAGTCTTTGTCTTGTTGCTTAAATTTAATTAAATCAGATAAAATAAACGTGTCTACCACTTCATAGGTGTTCTGTAATCTGTTAAAATTTATACTCCAATCTCATAAACTTCCCTCAGTGGGAAGTCAGGGAACATATTTTCCATGATATGAGAATAATGATTACTGAGATATGCAAATCAAAAACTAGGTGCATGTCCATCAGAGGAGAGAACTTCTAAAAGCCAGATCTATCAGAAACCTCAAAACCGAAGTGCTGGGATCAGGGAAGTTTGGGAGAAGTCAACCTGAAGCTTTTCTCACTATCTGTTAAGTCTAAAATTTATACTGATCCCAGGGTCTTCATGAGTATATGTTGTTCATGATCTATAGTATTGCGAATGGCATTCATTTTCATAGGTGCTTTGAAGTGCCCTTTGTAAGCCAGGACCATCTTTCTTCATATTGTTAGCGTGTGTTTATTGATTTCCTTGTTATTTTGGACTAAGTTTTTGAAGTTTGTGATATTGCAACATCTGTCAGTAAATATTCTGAAACAGTCTGCCTTTATATAGTTAAACTGAATTAATTTTAGCTGCAGTTCAGAATGAGACCCACAGAATCCCCACAGATATCCACCAGGCTTTATATGCCTGGCTATGGTTGTTTTGAAGAAAATCCTTCAAGTACTCCCAGTCTAACATGGTTCTTCTGTTCCTCACTGAAAAGGCTGAAAATGCTTGCCAGCTGTTTTCTTCTTTCATCCACTCCAACATACTGTGAAGGTTGTTTCTGGATCTATTTCAGGGAGTTAGTATGTATGGCTTTCTATTAGATGGGATCAATAACTCCTATAGCAATAGCTGAATCCTTTTATATCTCAGATGATTCTGAGAAATGGTTACATTATCAAAAAGTCTGATTCTGCAAAATTTGCCAGTGTAATTTTCCTTGGGATCATTGGTATGTTTCTCATAGTGTCATGAATGTAGAATATCCACAGAGTCTGATTTCTAGAAAACATTTATACTGTCTTCACAGAATCACAGAATGTTAGGGGTTACAGGGAGCATAATATAGCTTGTAAATGTATTTAGATAGAATGAAAAATAGGTAGAAACTTATGGAAGTCTCAACTCCAGTGAATTACCCATTTCAGTGGTAGTGTCAAATGTAAGCATTCAGAGCAAGAGCTGAATTCACCAAAAAGAACACGTTAAGGCCCATAGGTTACACGCTTCCGAAGTACTTTTGAAAAAGTTTTTGGCAGGAAATTTCAGCTGTGCAGCACAGGTAGACTTTGGCCCCTGAGCAAACGAAACAGAGACCCTGGCTGTGTACTCTCTTCCCTGCCACTGTGTGCCCTGCTCACCACCCCCCCCCAGCCTACCAGGGCTTTCTCCCCACGGTGCTGACCTGCACCAGCACCCATCTGCAAACCCTTCCAGATGGTGCAGCTGCTGCAGCTCCACCATGGCAAATGTGATTACCTCAGTGTAGAATGCCTTTTAGGGAGCAGTGTTATTGATTTCAGAATAATGGCCCTTTTATCTTTCACTTATTTTTCAGCTTTCAGCGATTGGCTTTTCCTTATTATTGCTCCCATGGACCTATTTCAAAACCAGCACAATATTTGTAGTTCAGCAGAAATAAATGGCAAGCAGCATCCTCTGTCTCTTCTATGAATAATGAAGCAGCAAGGGAAGGATTTGGTCTTTAAAATCAGTAAATGTACTGATGGGAAGGACAAAAAGGAATTAAACACTTGTAACTCTATGTAAACCTTCTTAAATCTAACAAAGAAACAGCTAGGTTTTAGAAGTATTTGAAGGCAGATTTTTGAGTACCCATTGGAAAAAAACTGTAGAGATTGTAAATTAAGCATTGCTTCAATATGCAGGAGTTCAATAACTGAGAAGAAACTTATGTACATCTACTTGTCTTTTCATGGCTTTTCTACACCTCCCAGAACTGCTCTGGGAGAGATGTTTCTGCTGCTGGGTTTAGAAGTTCTTGAGTTGAGAAGCTGTGAGAACAAGAGTCGAGAAGCTCTGTGCTTTTGGGTGTATAGTCCCCTCCCACTGACAACTATCTTACTTAAATACTTTGCCCTAACAGAAGAACTTCTCCCTGCTTACCAGCAAGCAGCTTTCTTCCTTGTCTCACCGGTCCTAATTTGTACCCGTGCACA
The DNA here is from genome assembly GCA_025331215.1 of Actenoides lindsayi. Classification (NCBI taxonomy): domain Eukaryota; kingdom Metazoa; phylum Chordata; class Aves; order Coraciiformes; family Alcedinidae; genus Actenoides; species Actenoides lindsayi. Next base: position 4,673 of record WTSP01017978.1, on the reverse strand, counting down.
ACTGCTCATAGACCAGATGCCCTTCAACTTTTCCATCAAAAAACAACCTTCCCACGTAAGGGAACCTTCTGCTCTCTTCTTATACTCAGTAGTCTGCCTTTCACTGGTATTGTTTATACTACTGCTATTAGGTTTAGTGAAGCTACGTGGCACAGCCCCAATAACCATACGGTTAACCTTCACAACCTGTACTATCTTATCTTTCCTGTGAGATTTCCAGTAAAAGTGACAGGTACTGTGTTCTAAGGATGAGTTATGTGATACAGGCATTTGCTAAGTAGGATCTGAACTAGGACTGTTAATATTCCCCATGGACACTCACCACCATGGTGGTGAGAACCATATGTTTGATGGTTTTGAGGGAAGTCTGTCCCCCTCCAAACATCCATCCACTGTAGACTTGAGTTGGACATACTGTGAAAGAAGCCTAGCCAAGTAAGGAACTTTACAGAAGATGCTACTCTATAAAAAAGTACTAATCTGAACAGTTTTTCCCTTCCAGCTAAAGAAAGGTACAGCACTGTCAATTAGAGGGATAGTGATTTTGGTGGAGGATGGAAATCAAGGATCTGTTCTATGCTGATGCTAAAAGCAGTGATAGGGACCTCATGAAAGGTGGTCATCAAGGTGGGCTTAACCCTGCCTGATAGCCTGTCCAGCATTTTGCCAAATTCATGTTCTGTTTCTGACAGACCCAGAGAACAGTCTGTGAACCGAGCTGTTCAAGGTGTCGCTGCAATAATTCTCTTGCTCTCTTGCTTATATTCAACAGCAGCTGAAATCACATGTGTATCACTGATGTTTTGTGGTTAGGTCAGAACTTAACCTTATAAACTAAATATTGTTAACGCTTTCTCCACATTAGATCATTACAACATATGTATTTGATGGAGATACAAGATGGACTTGAATGGGACAGATGGGATTAGGAATGATTTCTCTTCTGATCCCATTAAGTAGCTGAGTCTTTCTGAGAATGCCCAAGTGGGATATTTTTTCCTTTTGGTGAATTTCAAGAAATAGTATCTCATTATGTGATTTCTAAGAGTGGCAATTACTGCTTGGGAAAGGTGATATATTGGATTTTTTTAAAATTTGACCTTCTTGTCCCATGGGGCTGGATTTTAGTGGAGTGTTGGAGCTCTGCAGATGATACAGATGTGTGGCAAAAATCTTCTATTAAGGATTAAGAGATGCATACATCACAAAAGTAGGAAATATTCAGGATACTTGGATATTTTCACAGGATGCTTTGATCTCTTATAACAATTTTCCAAAGAATAATATAATTCTATGGAATTATCTGTGCCATAGCAATCCATCCTGTTTTTATCACAAAGTTCTGAGTGATAATTATTAATCTAATTTTCATGTCCTCTAGGAGGTATTTATTAGCATGAACTAGAAAAGCTTTATAAACTTGGAGGTTGAAAGTTCTTCTGCAGACTCAAAATTCTTGAGAAACTTCTGTTTCTCACACAATGGGGGTGGCAGTTTAAAAAAGGCAATGAAGAAATTTTTAATCAAAAATGAGATGACTGCAATTTCAAGTCTTGAACAAAACTCAGAGCAGCTGGGAAGTGTGTGATAATTCTGAGCTGGTTACTTCCCACTGCAGCAGGTTTTATTTATACCTTCATATTGGTAATTCTGTAAATGTTACTGAATTTAATTTGACTCTTCTGAGAATTATCCATTTAGTGTCAGTCCAACACTGACAATTCAGTTTGGTATCACAAGCACAAAAGCATCCTGTCATCTTTCTTTGAGAAGTTCCCCAAGCAAATCGGTTGTTAATATTAAAAATTTTAAGTGCATAGTAAAGAAGGAACTGAACTGTAACTTAGTTCCATGTGTAAAAACACCCAGGGTGTCGTAATTCCTGAGGTGCATTAGCACTATAGTAACTAAAGAAGAGAGAGCTCATGCATACACTGCTGCTAAGAGACACAGAGGTACGATGTCCACTTCTTTTGTAAGTTGTATTGGGTTTGGTGCTACCTTTTGGTGGGGTTTGTGTAGCCTCACATGAGTCTTACCTGAGCAGGAATCAGTAGGCATTGTTGAAATAGCCAGGCTTGGAGGGGTTGAGATGCAGTTTTAAAAGCTGTTTGTCCTTCTCTAGGCAGATCATAAGTGAAATGAAAATCGGGTTGAAAAATGTTATTGCTACATAAATAAGCCAGATAATGTTTTATTGGAACAGCAAAACTTAGAAATATTGCAGTGGCTGTAAAGCATCAAATACAGATAAGTACATCAATTGCTGCAGATAAAAGAAAGTACCCGTGTTTGTGTTTGTTGTGATTGGTTTACCACATAAAATTTTGAGACAATGCAGAAAAGAGTACAGAGTATCAGATAATATTATAGAAATGTTAGCCAGTTTTAATTAGCATTTTTTTATCTGTTCCAGCCTTTCTTGTGTGGCTGCTCAGGATTTCAAGATTTTCCAGGATATTTTGTGGGGATTCTAATTTTTAAATTTTTTTTATTCATGTTTCCTATGTTACCATTTCTTACTGGAGGTGGGGTGAGTGGGTCAGCCCCATACATGGTCTAGAAGGTGAGGAGTTAAGTCCTGTCCCCAACTGCCAGACACCCCACAGCTGCTGCCAGCAATCCAACAATATGGCTTAATGGAGCAGCAGGATCCTCTGGGGGAGTGGATGTTAACAAGGGTAATTGGCAACACACAATTCATTCCTGGTGGTGGGAGAACATAAACCATGAGCAGGAAGAGGTTTGGAGTGGAGTTGGTGGTGGGGAGTGCAGGCAGAGAGAAACATGAGAGCAGGGTTGAAATAATTAAGAGTCTAATTTGCAGCAGTATCTCTATACAGTTTCTGGAGGAAGAAGCATTAACCATGAGGTGTAGGTCCCTGCCTGCAAACTGCCTCACCTACCTCGAGGGCAGGTTGTCCCGAAGTGAGTGCTTGTGGGAGCTGACGTGGTCTCTAAGGCACTTGATGGGATCCATCAAGGAAATGCTATGCTTTGGTCTTTTTTGGTGGAAGAGCAGGTCATTGGTGTCCCATACAGCCCTTGATATGGTCCCTTGTAGTAGGCTTAGGCCATGCAACTCTGAGTTTGCCCTTTGTAGCCACAGTTCCCTGGACAGCAGTGGGTTTCCAGACTCACATGAAGCACTAACTGTGATTGCACTGAGTCGTTGCCAGGACTCCTGCTAGGTAGGTGAGGAGGTGGGGTGATGGTGGTGGTGGGGAAGAAGAGGTGCCCATGCTCTCCCCACCACGCAGGGCTCACAATTCAGTGGCTAGTGCCAAATGTCACAGCACTCCCACGCCTCAGCTGGGTTTCCGTGGTTAGGCAGTGCAGCTACCCAAAGCCACCCGCTGCTGCTGCAAAAGCTGGAGGCTGTTTCCAGAAGCTCGTGCTTTGCAGAATTGCAAAGTAGCAGCCGCAGATGTTGAGGGAAGTCAAAGCCTTAAGACCCAAGGCACAAGATGAGTCCCCAAGAGCTTCCTCTCCTGAGTCAGAAGGTGAGAAAGGAAAGCTTTGGACAATGTTATGCAGAGGAAAAGCATTCACAGATTACTTTAATCTCTTCTTCTGTGGTTTTTGTGTCTGAAGTTTTATGTCCTTCATCAGCCTAGTAAAAAAGACAGCATTACGCAGCATGCTGGGCATTTCAAGGTCTAATTGCCAGTATAAAACCAAAATGTTTGTTGTTTTACAGTGGCACGTGGAAATAGTTGTGTATTGAGACCAGTGGTTTTGGAGCTTTCTATTCTGTGTGTTTTCATCTTAAATCTGATATCTGCTGTAGATGTTCATAATGGGAAGGATTAAACAAAATCATCAAAGAAAAATAAGGGTTTAAAAACAAAACTTATTTTGTTAAAGAAGTTAAGCGGTTAGTAATCCATTAATAACTTTTATACTATTCTGTGTTTGTAGATTAGAGCTGTTCATATAAGCTTCTAATTTTTGTTGTAACTTTATTTGCTTTGTCTGAGATAAAATGTATGTAATTAAGAATGTTTTCAGTTATTTCTGGGAAGAGTAAGTCTTCTTGGATGTGTTAGTCTCATGTTGACCTTTGACAGGGTCAACAGGTTTTGAGATGGGAGCTGTAGTTTAAGTTGTTCTGTTAAAGCTAATAGAAAATATGTTTAATACATTGTTTCCAAGCTGCTGTGGTAACATACTTGATTTTGTTTTCAGATGTACATCTACTTTAAATTCTAACTTTAAAATCATGTATTGAGTAATGCTGAATGACTGAAAAGTTATCAGTTTAGAAGCTATTAGAAAATGTCAGGCATGCAACTCTAAACTTAACCAGAAATGCTGTAAATAATTACTTGTAATAGCAACTGGCAGTGGATAGCAATTGAACTCTCACAGTTACCAGGGTGATTGAGAAGCACAGGCTACTGATGATCAGGTCTTGATGAGCTGCTTACATTTTTAAGAATCATCTGGAGCTTTCTGTTCCATTTTATCTTTCTGTAACTTTGTTTGTTGAAGAAGGGAAATGAAATTCTCTTTTTCATTGAGAACCAATGTAGTTGCAAAAAATCTGACTTGTGCATGGAGTAAACAATCTTGTGTACATGGAGTGCCTAAAAATGTCTTAAAAACTTCCAAGGATGGGGCTTCCACCACCTCCCTGGGCAACCTGTTCCAGTGTCTCACCACCCTCATGG
>WTSP01017977.1:0-12487 GCA_025331215.1 Actenoides lindsayi | reverse complement strand
GGGGGAAGATAGGATTTGGCATTTTTTTTGTTTTACTTCTAAGAGGTGAACCTTTTCCACAGATGAAACCTGTTTCCTCCCCTTTTTTCAAAGAGGTCTGAGTACAGCCTTCTGATCATTCCAGGTCAGTACAGAAATGTCAAATTTGAGAGTCTTGTCCAGTCCAGACTCTGTCCAGATTTTGGTTTCTAGAGACCTTTAATGAAACAAAATAACTTATTTATACGGTATCTTTAAGACTGGCTGTGCAGACCTATTTTACGTTTTTAAAAAAAGCTTTAATATTTTAATGGCTTCTGGAATAAAGGTTAAAACATGTCTCCCTGCTTCCAGGAATACCACTCTCTGTTAGAAAACAAAGAACTCAATTAGCTACCATTAAGTATCACAAATGAGATAGTAGAAGAGAAAAAAAAGCACATTTAAAAGATCAGGTTGAGAAGAAGTAGACAACTACCACTCTGTGTTGTGTAATACTTTCCCACTCCCAAGCAGGGTAATTCTATTTCTGTAACAGATTTTTTTTTCTCCTATATGTGACAATTTCTACATTGTGAGCGGCTCCACAGGGATTAGGTTACAATACAACAAGTCGAAGCAAATGTGCACCTAAATCAGGGTAGCTGTTCATGTATAGCAACGCAGAATAGTATTTCATATTTAGCACATCGTACTCAGTTGTCTATAATGTGCACTTGCTCACACATCACTTTGGAGCAGAGAAGGAAAATTCAGTTTAGGTTCTTTACTGACATTAGACATAAGGCCTGTCCTCACAGCAACAGGAAAAGCATCTCTGAAACCCAGTGCTTCATTCAGAGGTACCTGGCTATGTTTACACGGGTGAGCTCCACAATGCCAGTACTTGCTCTTTGGCTATGAGACCATTTAGCACAGTTAGTTGGTGCTAGCTCCTTGCCAGTGCCCAGGAGTTGCTACAAAAGGTGCCCTTTTGCAGGGCCAGAACTATGCCAGGGTCATAGCATGGAAAAGGCAGCTCCAGTGCTGCCCAGGCACATCCCCAGACACCCCTTAGTCCAGTACACAGGAGTACAAGACACGTAGAGCAACCTGCAGAGCTGGAGCATGTCTGTAGGTAGCAAAGCTGAATAATACATTGAGCCAAATTCTGCCTTCATGAAAGAGTTACTTATGTGGATTTCTACTGGCAGAAGTTTTTACCAGTAACTCCAGAGCAGCCCAGCACCAATTATAACAGAAATAAAAACTAAGAACTGTTTCAGAGTCACGCAGAGTAGCTAGAGTAATGCGTGTGCAAGAGGACAGAATTTGGCTCCTGACTCCAGTAAAGCTGTGGGAACAACACCATTTCCATTTCATCTCCCACAGCAATGAAATCCTACTGCTGTAGTGCTTACAATCTCCAAAAGTAAGGTAATGGAAAGTTAAAATTCGTAACTCGGAATACTTAACACTTTCTGATGCTTTCTGCTTTTCAGGGCAAGTCTTGCAGCACTTCAGAAAACCATGCTGCTCCTTCTACCGTTTAGTGAGTACCAAGTGGCACAATTTGTACAGTAAGTTGCGAGGTCCTGAGCCAGAGTATACGTTCTTCCTCAGTTTTACTGAGTTTTATGTAATAATTAATATGAGAAACAGTACTAAGAGGATTTCCTTTATACTGTGTAAGTTATTTGGATGTTGTTCACTGGGAATATAGGGCAGCTTTTAATATCATCTGATAGCAACAGCCTGTAATCTACCCTTTGGATATCAATAAAAACATCACATTGTAGCCTTTGCCTTATTCAATAGTATGCTAGAGTAATGCAAGCACAGTTCCTCTGCGAGCCTAGTCTCCCTTTTGCTGTGTTACTAAATAATCTTTAAATCACCTTAACAGCTTAGAAGATAGAGTATCTCATGCCTAGGTGCATATGGGGTGAATACAAAACATTTTCCACTAATGAGCAATAATGTTTAACCTGCATACTTATAAAAGTATGAGAAATCTAACGCAAGACATCCTAAGTGGGACATCTGCATACAAGACAATCAGTGAAGTTACTCTTTTCCGTTCACCCAAGACATGTTTATACATATTTACTTTGGGTTTTGCCCTTTATTCTCCTTTTCAAACCCAGAAGGATACAGGACAGCAGCAGACACACTGCTTAAGTGAAGAAGTATGAATGCAGAAAATTTACAAGCAATCTTATTTTCCTTCCAGGATAACTCTTGCTATAAGAAATCCTGTTGGAAGTCTCCTGCAAGAGCCATAGGGGCCCACAACCAGCCTGATTTTTAATGCCCAGGGCTGCAAGAAGAGTATTTTACCCGGGCTCCTTCCCTTGCTATGTACCTACTTACGAAGAGGATTCCAGATGGGAGCTGGCAATTTGTGGGCTTGCCATCTGAACCAGTCTCTCTGATATTATTTATAGAAGATCTGCTTTTAAGTGGGCTAGCTGATACTTTCATCCACCTCTTGCTACAGCCCTTGACTCTGGGGACTGCCAGCGGACTGTCATGGCCATGACACTTGGCAGGACGGGTCCTCAGTTGGTATAAATCAGCACTGTTCTTGCTTACTGCTGCTAAGGCTTTCACTTGACATTTTCACTACCGCTTAATTTATACCCCAGATAATCTGTCTCACTTTCATGGTTTTACTTGCGTGTTTAGTAAAAACCCTTCAACACTGTTAGCTTGCTTCTAATTGAGTATTTCAACAGAAGCGTCCTTTCATACGGCTCCCAAGCACTGCAGTATTAAGATGGTATTATATTAATTAAAAATAATCTCAATAACAAGCATTATTAAAATTCCCAGTTCAGTTACTGTACACTGGAAATTTTTCCGAGATTTTATCAGTACTAGAAAAGTATAACTTTTATTATACAGAAATAAATGTTACTTTTGGCCACACGTATTCTTATTTATGTTGCAAATTGATAGACAATAGTTGACTGTCTATTTCCCCTTTACAAAAGATGAAAAGCTATTACCCATTATACTATATTTAAAAAGAGTTATTCAGTTTATGCAGGTTTTTGTTCTAACTTTCTGCTGGAGATTTAGAAAACAAACTAATTGGATTTTAAAGATTCGGCCCCATGAGAAATGGTATTCACCACTCCTTGGTCCGTACTACAGTTTGGTTTTTTGAACCAAGCAGCAGCACAATTTGGAATATTAAATACAATTTTCAGTTGTAATCTGCCACTGCAGCTGGTGGCCCACAGAAATGCCCAGGGCTATCTGAATGCTATTGCCATAGAATTTGCTCACATTCCAAATCACAGTAAAGCTTCCTTTTTCCTAGACTGCCACACAGACTGTTTTCGACATATTTTTGGATATATTCTTGCCCAACGGGGCAATGAAATGACTGATGGTGGATGGAACTTAATCTGGTATCTATATAACCTAAGAAATACAGGGCTCAATTCTGTATCTGATGAAGCTTCCTGTCTCCACAAACGTTTGCCAATCAATTTAATTGAAGGAACATAAGTGTGCTTGCTAAGGAGATCAAGAAAATACTACTTTTCATTTGGAATCTGCTCTCTTATTCATGCAGTTCTGTGAATGAAATACCTTCCGGAAACAATGAATAAAACATCTGGCTAATGTCACAGTTAGAAACTTCTCCACATGGACTGCCTGACCTTGTAGCAAAGCAGACTAAAAATTTACTTGGGCATAAATTTTAAAACAGAGAGCAAAAGCAAGAAAATAAATGACAGAGATAATTGCATCAAAATAAGTATTTCGAGGCAAGTCCCTCCCCTTTGCAGCAGATTGTATGTTTCTTTCCTTTACAGTGCTATACACAAAATAGCACCCATACTGCGTGGTACTGATCACCACCTCTTACAGTGGTTCACTTCCACCCAGAATGAGCTGCAGAACCATAGTATAACTAATCGTGCATTTCTCACACCGCCCTTAACCAGCAGCCTCTGTTCAGTCTGACAAGCATGCTGACTCGTGCCAGCAGTGCTGACCTTTGTGTGGGCTCACTGAGATCACAGGCTCAGTTCCCATAATCTGCAAAGAAGCCTTCAGCTGTAAACAAAAGAATTTTAATGTTGTTTCTCATCTTTGCTCAATGAAAAATCCTGTAACAGAGTTATCCACTGCAGTACCAATGTGACTAAACAGTGAAGAATCTGCTCTGCTATAATTAGATTACTTTATACCTAAAAATCCACAAATGGCTCACACAACGCCCTTCACAGCAGAAATGAGGTATAAACACGCATCACTTGTTTCGTTTTCTTCAATGGCTCTTAGTATTACCAGACCAGCATTAACTAACTATCATTTCTTTGCCAACAAAGCGATTTCTGGAATTCTCAGAGAACTACGCTTTTGAAGGTCAGAAGAGGATGGAGAAGCATACAAATATGAAGATAACCTTCTTGTGAAATATAAGTATGATAAATGCTACAGGACATTGGAAGTTAGCCAACCAACAAGCAGTACAGCACTTGATCCTGTGGAGCAGCAGTCATGAGGCAATATAACCGGAAGGCATGGCAAAAGGGAGAAGATACATAGTCCATATACCTCTCAGGAACTTGCCCTTCCAACAATTCTTGCTGTATATCCTGAAAAGCATTGGACTGCAACCTGGCAGGTCCACCTTGTTCTCTCCATCTGGGTCTAGGGTAGGCACCGAGACACCATTTCACTGTCCCAAGATCACTGAACTTAGTAGGAAGGCTGATGCATCTGATTGTCTACGTGATACCACATTTGATCCACAAGTATCAGTGGATCTATTTGCACAGAAACAGTGCTTATTAGACACAGTAAAATCCCTTTCACTGCACCAAGGGAACATTGGAGTTTTATTTATCTCCATATAAATGTTACTAATAGAGTCTGTTGAGAAAGACACCATTATCAACATATTCTGGCTAATGTCTCCTCCCCCTGCACTGCTAATCTTTCCCGTGTGCAAGGAAAGTTTCAGCTCCTGGCCACCCCACCATCCTCTGCTGGCAGCAGGATACCAGCATCACCACACGTGCACAAGGTATTGAGGCTGCAAGACTGAGCCTCTATTTCTGAAGCATCAGCTACCCTTCATAGATCCAGTCACAGAGTGGAAGAAGTTAGTGTGGCTAAGTGATGCCTACCATCATCTGCTGCCCCAGGGTCTTTGAGGATTCCTTAATTGATTACAAGCAAAATACACCAGGCTAGTCAGCCAGGGATGGCAAAGTGTTTAACATCACTGCAGTGATTTTGCCTTAAGGGAGTGCCCACACAACCTGCTCTGCCATGGATCAGTGTACACAGTGTACATCACCAGTCTATGGTGTACATCACTGGGGATCGTGGCAGCAGTGACTACATGGGATCAGAACCATCTTCTGTCAGCACGTTTGAATCTAGAAGAGGATGGGTTTTTATGGGCAAAGAGCCGCTATTGTCTTGCTTATTTAACAACTGCCAGCACAGTAACCTCTTTTCTATTGATGCTCATCTGTAACAAGTGAGGTGCATTAGAACTGCATATGATCACAGATTTCTTGCTAGAACTCATGAATGGTGACAGCTTGTAGCAACTCACCACAAAGTACAGGCAGGGTAACCAAAAGCATGACCAGTTTTCACTTTCATAGTGTTACCCGGGTGGCAGGCATGCCAAAAATCACAAAACTCTCACAGAGAAGGCAAAGAGGACTGAGATCACAGGGAAGATGAAAGCAAAAGACAATAGTTATCGTATGCCCCCTCTGTAAGTCATTTAAATGAATATAAAAGACGTATGTGATTCTGCCTCTCCCAAAGTGTTTGGGACCTAATACAGTTGCAGAGGTACTTACAGTAAAGTAATAGTAGCATGCAAAGAGAGGATCATGCACTTGGTCTCAGTGTGGAAAATAAATACAATTTCAACAACATAGGAGGGATCTGTGTAAATACTTCCGCAAAATATTACATGTCATCTGATAGCTGAAAATGTCCTTATTTTTTCCACCTACACAAAGTGATGATTTGACAACTACACTGACCAGAAGATGGACATTAAGCTATTTGAATACTTAAGATAATGGACAGTCTAGATACAGACAGGAACAAACTGCCCACAAGAATATCCAGGAGGGTAGTTTTAAGAGGGTCTTAACCATCAGCACAGACAATTTCTGCAACCAGCTCCTGGTGGCATCAGTAGAAGACAGAAAACAACCAACATATTGCAGTACCAGAAAGCTGCACTCGAGAACCCGGGCAGTTCTCATCTTACTGTACGGTCATGAATCACCAGAGGCTGGTTCTCTGCTGACACACTTTTCGAGAAGTGATCAGTAAGTTCATTAAAGTTCTAAATCCATCAACAAGGAGTCAATTTTAGCAACCTTATTTCCATTTCAAAGTTTCTCATCAGGGTCTTCTGAACTTTTTTTTTATTACCTTTTTTCTTTCTCATCTTCTCTTAGTGTGATCAAGAAGCAGTGTTGGTACCTGTCCCATCACAAAACTAGTCACCTATACCAGTTGGTTAGTCCTGGTCTTCTGCTTGCTACATCTGAAATGAAATCTCTTCCTAACTTCTCATGGGTAATTCTTCAAGTCCTTTAATACAAACACGTGTGGTTAAGGGCTTTGCTTAAGTTTCTCAGTGTACAGTAGTTATGGATCATTGTGGTCCAAAGTACTCCCAAATAAGGCCTCTTGCCTCACATGTTTTCATTTATGCAACATGCATTTATGGATGAAAGATGAGGCTTCTAACCGCATTAACAATTTTCACTGCTTTATAACAGTTACAAATTAACCTGAACATTTTTTGATTATGAGCCAAAGAATTCCCTGTCTTTGCTCATGTTCTCTTTCAGGAAAAAAGCAGTTCTGCCCTACCTCTAAATAAATTATATAATAAACAGTGCTGCTTTCCACCACCCCCATCAGAAACATAAATTAATAGTAAAGCAATCACATTGGACTTGATTCATCTCCAGAATTTCTAGCTGCAATTCATTCTACACAAAAAGTCCTGTCAGGAAGGTGGAAGGGAGCCTAACATCTGCAATCTCATAGATTATAAAGCAAGACAGTCTGCTGCATACTCATGAAACAGGAAAATGTAGCCTAGTTTTAAAAATGATACAATTCTGTGCTTAAAAATTCCTTATATCGAAGTAAAAACAGTTACAAAAATTAAATTCAGTAAGATAATTTAATTTCTTTCCTCAGGCCATATATGCTAATAGAATTAAAATTTGGAATTACGTATGTTTGTATTAAACACAAAGGAGAAAAAAAATTGAATTTCACTTTTCAATTATAAGTCAAACACCACCTGAAATGACCATACACCAGATACAGGAGGAAATTCAGCAATATGTATTCATACCTTGTAGGACTATTTTGTAAAATAAGTTATTAATGTAAAAAAAACCCAAAACAAAACAAACAAACCCCAAAATCAAGAGACATACTGATTTCTAGGATTGCCTAAGGCATATGGATACTTCTAACATAATTTTAAAACCTCCCCAATTTCACAGTCACCATTATTTTTATTCTCTTTACTTCAAGATGACTATTCTCCATCCACTCTTGAGGTCACAAAAAGGCGTCCACCGCTGAAGGCATTTTAAGAATCTTCTTTTCCTATTTAAAAGACTGTTCTTCCATAATTCCCTCCTGAATATCCTGCAATAAAGCTGAATGCAACAGTTCATCTAAACCCCCTATTTTCTCTCTCAGATTTTCCTTAAACCTCTGCTTTCTCTTTCTCTTCACTGGTGTAATTCTTCTAGCAGTCTAGCTTCATTACTTCGGGATTATTTTCAACAGCCAATGTCAGTCCCAAGAATGGACATACAAGTGGAGATGCTCATGATTCCCAAACACTAATGACAGTCTTGGCTGTCTTCAGGCCTTGGTCATCAAAATGAACATTGCTGGCTGCAGAAGGAGAAAGACTGAAAAACTGTCAACTTTGACATGGTAAGTATTGAACATTTAGTTTTGGTTGGAACCACTACATTTTCTTTCTTTTCTTCCAATAGAGAACGGCAGAAATTTTAGCAACCTCATCACTGGCGCTCTGAAGTTCTATGAGGAAAAGCGACAAATAACACCTAGTTGATATGCAAAATGGCATTTTGAGGAATGCACCTTTCCTTCAAACTGTTTGTTTTTTCATCCACATCATGCACCTCTTTTGCCTGTGCATCTCTTTTGTGTTCGAGTGAACATACATGTAGGAATGAAGAAACAACACTGCACAGGGATACTGGCTAGAGAGGAGAGAATATAAGCACTGGAGAATAGAATGCACGCAGGACTCAGCAAGCTCTGCTGATGAATGCATTTTTCACATTTGGGAAGAAGGAATAAAGATAGTGTCTTTATAGTAACACAGCAGGTATCACTATGAGCAACTAAGAGTTAAAACCTCACAAAACAGGAGTGAAAAGTATATACAACCTTCAGGACAGAGAGCTAACAGTACTGGAAACTAGTTAGACAGCCTGGCAAATGTACCAAAGGCTGTTTAACAACCAGGATTGACTTACTATTTGTGGTAGGCAAACCTGCCCTGTCTTTCATGACAGAAAACCAGACAATGCATCTTTTGTACTACAGTCACATAAATGAAACATAATTCAAGAGAACATATAACAAAACACAAATTGACCAAGTCAATGATTTGTAAATGTAACTTCCAGGATTTTTCAAAATCAGTTTAATACCTAAATAAAATAGTTGCATTTTATGCACTGAACTTTCATTTACCCTCAAAAAACAATCCCTAGTTTGATGAAGTTGGGCGATTTTTGGTCAGGCCCAAAAGAGCAAGATCTGGACTGAATATCACTGGCCTGGCTGTGTGCTGAAGCTCGCCTAGTTCCTGCGCACAGAGGAGGCAGCCCCAGGCCCTGTATTTATTTACTTATATCCACAACTATTTGTATGTGTTACATTCAATATGCACCAAAAGCAATAGTTTGTAGTAACTATCAAACAACAAATAAAGCGCTTTATTTCATTAAATCAAAACACGTAAAAGTGCTCACATTGCTATGCTCTGCCCTCTCAAGCTGTGAATCACATCTTTTAGAATGCAAATAAGTTTCATGTTCTATTTTGATGGGGCCAGCCTCATTTCACAGCAATAACTGTCTGAGAGAGGAATTTTGTATGTATTCAATACATAGCAGCCTTTTTTAACAGTTTCTGGCCCGTACAACAAAGGCTCTAATCCTTGGTTTCCTATGAGATAGCGAACAGGATAAAGACATATGCAGCTAAAATGAAGTTTTAATTATCAAGGATGCCACCTTGCTTCACAAAGTCCACAAGCCTTGAACTGCTGCAGCACTGGAGCTGTATTCTGAGGAAACACCTTCTTACACCTGTCCTTTTTAAATAGCTTTATTAGGCAACCTGTGCCTACAATACTAGGGAGAGGGATTTTAAATCTGGTCCAGAACCACCACTCTTATGATCTTACTACAACCATAAAACTTGGCTAGATGTTTTCCAAGGTTATACTTCTATTTGAAGAGGATAGGGATGTGAAATACATACTGTGTGTGTATGTAAGACATAAGCAAGCAGCTGATACAACTTAATAACATAACTCAGCTTCTATTTGTCGGTAATTTTCTGCATTTCAGTCATAGGCATCTCTTAATTTCTAAGGTTAAATTTAAACTTTTGGGTTTTTTTCCTTTTGTCCCTAAACAATGCTGATTAGACAATGTGTTGAAGTTAAATTCAATTTGGACTCGATGGAAAATAGATCTAAACTCAAACTTGAAAAAGCATACCATGAAAACAATGATCTTTCACCTCACTCAACACAAACATGTACTATATAACAGTACCAGATAATAAAATCTACAACACCTTTTGAAACTATGCCATATATGAAATGGAAACATTTCCTTACTGAGTAAGTAATGAACTCACAGCAATTCAATAACTAGCATTTGTCAGCAGTATTTAACTTGAGGCACCTCAGCTGAAACAAAACTTATAGGAAGACCATAATGAAATTTGGACATTTTCATCTTCACTGGGACCGAAGCAAGTCAAGTAACATGCTGAGCTGCTGTTTACTTCAAATGTCTGCTTTTATTTAATGTACTTCAATTTAATGTACATTTTGTTTCTCATATACAACCACCACATGATCACAACTTGCACCTGCATGTTTGCTAACCAGGATAATTTAGTAGCAATAAAAGGCTAGGTTAGTTTCATAACACCATTAGTTTAAAGGCCATCATGATAGTATGATAGGAAGATGAAAAATGGATGTGAAAGTCATTCTTCTCTGCCTGTTTCGTGTGCCCAGATACAATACATCCATCTAGCTGGGGCACAGCCACACATGGCAGCAGCACTTCCTCCCACCGCCCAGGGAAAGAACCAGGCGTGGCAGAGAGAAGAAGCCATGGGACCAGTTGAAAGGAAAGCCCTTTCTTTTCTCTCTCTTTTCTCCAGACTGTTTGCACTGAGGGAAGAGCCAGTCGTATCCACCATGCCCTCCACGTACTTCCTCTCTCTTTCCTTTTTTAAGATGTCTCCAGTCTGTCTAACTCCCCCACGAACACTGGTAAAACAGAGCCACATCTAATTTTTTCTCCTCATTTCAGACACCATCTTCTTACCTCATCCATAGCCAGACCTCCTTGCTTCAGATGCCCATCATCCTATAATTATCCTTTCTGTCCCTTCCACATTCACTGGGGTTTATGCCACAACTTTCAGTTGCTACATGTGGAAAGCCTACTTGTTTCAAAAGCCCGTGTGACTTTGCACGCTATGACATCTCCTGAATGATTTTTCAACTACAAGCAGTTTGAGGTCATGCTATACTAAACGCTATATTTAGTATATGTTCCTTCACTCACAGGAGCAAATACAAAGAAAGCTGGTGCATGACAGGTAATGCTAGAAGAAAAGTCAGAAAGCAGTGAAGCAAGGGCACCGAGAGAAGCAGGACACAGAATCCATCACTTTTTTTCTATCTTTTGTTCTTTTTTTGGTTTTATCTGTCTTCACCTATTCTGTATATTAGAAGTGAGATGCACTGGCTACTTGCTGTTCACATACAGACATTTGGTACTGGCTATATGATAAAAAGTTTTGAAATATAAAATATTCCTATCCATTTTCTCCATGCAAAATTTACAATATTCACACTCATACCATGACCTGCAAAGGAAAAATGTTTTACAACAACCAATTCATTTTCTTGAGGCTGTCTTCCAGATTTCTTGCACTACTGATGTACACATTTATTTTTTAACTGATAGTATAAATTCTCATTTTATTTATGCCTTGACAGATTCCTGAGTAACAAGAATGAAATATAAACTAGACCAGAAAACTGGATTTTCTAGCCTACAGCTAATAAATTCTGTGAATTTAGTTAAAACTTATTTCAGACACAATGTGACAGAAATTTGGCTGAATTTTCTAGAAGAAAGGTTGAAAATCTTTCAGAGTAAATATTTTATTGTGTAACCAAACTTAGGAAAAACATCATTTTCAGCACATAATTTAACAGAAGCAACATTCCAGTCACATTAGCTACCTTGACTCGGTGCACCAAAGGATAAGCTTCCTCTAATTCAACTTATACTTACTCAACTAAAAGCAAAGCCAGAAATATATACTTGAAAGTCACTCCAGGCACTACCAGATGCATACATAAATGCAACTATTCCCTCACTAGCTCAGCTTAAAACTACACACCTAACCAAATGATAAATGATTATTTCCTTTGTCATCCATCAACACTGCTATCAATAAAATCTCTGTTCTTTCTAGCTGTTGCTAATGACCATTGCCATCAACATGCATGCTATCAACAGCAAAACCTTCCCATCTCTAACTCTAAATTGCACTTGTTAAAATCGCATTTGCTTTTCATCCTTTTCCATCTCTGACTTTTAATTACACTTGCTAAAAAGGAAAATTTAAATACCCACTTTGGCTATATTTGTGTAGAGATGGACTGCCAGAATGCTCATAAACAAAATCAGGCATCATTACTTTATTACAAAGAAATCTTAATCTACTTAGCGGAAATTCTGCTCAATTTAACTCCACCTATCCTCATCCTTTCTGTAAAAAGCAATCAGTTAATTTTCCGAAAGGAAAAAACAACCCAAGGCATGCCCGCCTGCTTCCCGCAGCTCTCCCCTCCCCGAGGCGGCAGCAGGCACCGCTGCACACTGCTGCACACTTACTGATTTTTTCCTCCCCTCTGGAGAAGGGAAAGCAGCAGAGCTGGCCCATGGCATCTACCGCTTTATCCTCTTCTTCCTCTTCCTCCTCCCCCTCTTCTCTGCGTGCACCTCAGGAAAAACCTGCAGATCACGCTGCAGCCCGTGAAGAAACTGCTTGTTCTGCTCCGGGAGCGAGCGTTGAGGCCGGGACTCGGCTGCAGGCTCCGCCCCGAACCGCCCCGCCCCGCCCGGCCCCGGCCCCGGCCCCGGCCCCGGCCCCGGCCCCGCCGCCCGGCTCCGGCCCCCGCAAC